>CAIGRT010184823.1:0-14910 GCA_903798405.1 Fraxinus platypoda
AAATAAAATAAAATAAAATGATGCATGCAATGAAAATGGGTTCAAAGAGATCATAAGACCCTTGAGTTAGGCTTCCAACGTGCCAAACATACCAAGGATTACCAAATATACCAGGGAATTCCATCACAGCACGAGTGCCTCAGCTAACTCTATCCACTTAAGATGCTTATACAGTAACCTTGCTCACCCAGTTTAGCTGAATTGCACAAAAATTTACATTTTGACTTGCTTGCAACTAAAAGACCAGCTTCAATTGCAAATTACACATCTTTGCCAGGAAGATAGTGCTACATAAATTCTTCAAATCGAACTAAGAACTTAAAAAACAGGGTTGTGGAAATTAATGATTCCGTCACTCTTGATATACTTATTCTGGATGCAAATTCAATGCAGTAGCCTGAAACCTTTTCACCATCAATCACAAGGTACAAGGCAAACATACCACTACAACTATGGTCAGTAAAGATTAATTTCATAAATGAAGCATTAGCAGCATGATTTCAAAAATACATTAAAATTTTAAATCATACAGATTTTTTGAAGTAATAGTCCAATCACTACAGGGAACTTATTCGTATGGAAAAATAACTTATGGTACCTTATTTCAGGCTTTTCAAAATTGGATGACCAAATATGGATTCATTAAATATATATATAACCTATCGCCCTGATTAAGTGAAATAAATTTTATAAGTGGGGTTTCCACAGGAAAAAATAAAAAGCCCCGTGTTTCAAAAACACATCAGCTATTCGACACCCTTTGAAGCCTTGTACGTGTTCACCAGTTGCATCTGCACATCTTGGGAAACTTGTGCATGCTGTAAATATTCCATTGTGAATTCACCTTTCCCCTGCAAAATCAAAAGAAGAGTTAACTTGTATTGGTGACTTCAATTTCAGAAGTGTAGAACTCTATGATTTGCATATTCAGATTTCACTTTACCGCAAATCTGAATTTGCAGTGAAGTGAAATCTGACTATATAAAATCATATTTTTGATTATGGAATAAGTATAAAATAGTCTGTTATTTCACCTGAGTCATAGAACGAAGAGCTGTCGAGTATCCAAACATATTGTTGAGAGGTACCTGAAAAGCCAATACAATGATCAATGAACTCACAAAACAACAAGGGAGGGGAAGATTGAATGCAAGTGCACAAATTGCAGGGAATGAATCTCCGTGCTAATAGTAGTATTAGATGCACCAGGCTATTGGTAGCATAGCCAGTCATAATTTAACAGAATTATATACATCTGGTGTAGCTGGGGATGATAAATAGAAAAGTATGTCACTCCATTGCTACATCCATACCCATGCATTGTAAATTAAATTTTCCATCAAAGGAACCTTAGTGCAAATACTTTTCAAATGGGAATGTGATCAGCTCTCATTGGACAATAAATATTGTAGCTTTATTCCCAAAAGCAATCACGCTGTATAAGTAGATAAAGTTCGCTAGAGAGACTATCTTAGGAGAAAGAATAATACGTTAAGTGGCCCGTAAAAATGAATTGTTTTCACTTATCAATATACCTTGATAAGCATTTGTAAAGAGTGATTTTTTAAAAGGCCTTCTCACAATGGTCATGGTGAAAATATCCTTGCTTTCTAATTGTTAGTTTAAGAGATCTCACACTGTGATGAGTCATAAATAACCTTATTGTAAAATGGGTTTTCTTATGCGCAGTTGGATCAATTGGATTGGTCAAAATCAACCCCTATCCGAGTAAAGGAGGGCATGGGTCACAATAAATGGACCTCACTTCGGGTCAAATCTACCCCAAGTGGAGCACGATTGTCTCAATTAAAGAAGATGAAAAAGCTAACTGACAAATGCTTATGAAGTTTGGAATAACATTAAACAGACGCTGATAAGCAAGGCCTTTCTCAGTCTCTCCATGAACATGACTTCTTAGGAAATTCCATCCCTGTAAACTAACTCGATGTCTTCTTCAATTGCGGTTCAATAAGGGGGACTTGATCTGGAGTCAGTTTGACCCGGATAGGTTGAATATCCCCCTCCACCGTACTTATGTTATCATTAATCTACAGGTAGAGGTCCACCAAGCCCCTCCACCTAGGCACAGGTGGTGTTTGACAAAAAGAGAACAATGCAAGGGTGAGACCAAGCGGTTGATAGAAAGAATCTTTATAAACAGAAACCTGAAATAAATTTGAAAACCGACCAAGCTATATGCGAGATTGAGTAACGAAAACCGACATGAACACAACAGAACTTTCAATTTACTGTACTTCCACCTTAATTCGTGTTCACTATTATTAGATAACGAATCATTTCGTAAACTGCTCAATAGGTATCCTGTAGTGTTTTAATGGTTTTTTTTTGAAAAACAAAATCCTACTTTAACATACCAAGCCCCACATTCATATATAGCCTATTTACTTGCAATTGAGCAGCTGATTTTGTTAAGTGCATATGTTTACAAAAAGTATATGAACCTAAACAACATACAACCAAAAGTTCTGTCGAGACCGGAAATGAATGGTTATATCGTATGAAATATAAACACCAGCATACATTGTATAAGAAGAAATGAAAAACAGAGAATGAGGGTAAACCCCAAATTTTGCTGTGAGATGTAAATTCAAACCAAACTCAGCAATTGAAAAATCTGTGACCAATTCAATCAAGATAGGCATCTGATTTTCAAACTCAAATAATTAAATATGAAGAAAAAAGGTTACAAGTAGAAGTGATGCTTACATGAGCAGTAATAACGCAATCATCTCCCTCCTGGTCATTCCCCACAATCATTCCTTTCCTCCTATAACATGTTAAAAGATATAAACTCATACTGCCCTTTAGAACCAGGTCTCAATTTCCAAAGAATGACAGAAATAATAATAACCATAACCAAATGAAGTACTGACTTGTTGATATCACCAGTGACTGTGCCCTGAAATTCTGTGGGGGCCTTTAATTCCACCAACATCACAGGCTCCAATATAACGGGCTTGGCAGTTGCATAACACTGTTTAACAGAATGAAGACTATGAAAATCTGATAAATCTGAGTAAAAAAAATATTTCCAGGTCCATCAGTAAAGATCAACTGTAAAAATTGGAAGACAGCTTTTCAGCTCGTGCAGTATGCAAGATGCACCTGTCTGAAAGCATATATTGCAGCTAACTTAAAAGCAAGTTCACTGGAATCAACAGTATGGGCTGCACCATCATTGAGAACAACACGGATATTTTCAACAGGGTGGCCAATAAGAGAACCCCTACACACAAACACATACACAATTTGGTTATATATCTGTCACACACGCATACAAAGAGCAAGAAAGAAGTAATTAATGAGTTCCACAAACCTCATCTGTGCAAAGACTTTGACTATCAAGTGTTGATAGTAAAATAATATACAATCGTGAAAGGAGATTACTCACAGCAAATGAGGCTAGGAAAAGTCTTTGACTATCAAGTGTTGATGGTAAAATAATATACAATCATGAAAGGAGATTACTCACAGCAAATAATATACAATCATGAAAGGAGATTACTCACAGCAAAAGAAAATACTGATGCAGCTTTAAAAGTTTTTACGCCACAGAAAAGAAATTAAGGTTTCTTTGCTTCCTAATATTGTAGTTTGCAGTTTAGCCCTCGTTTGATCCCCCATTTTTTCCAAAATACATTTTTCTCTGTTCTTTTTAACCACACATTCTTCAATAAAATAATATTACACGCAACTCAAACAGGCTCTTTAATTGATTGAAAAGGTTTTTTCTATTGCAAAGCTTTACATGTCGGATACTTATCGTGCTCCTGTTTGGGCTCTATTTTAATGTGATTTTGGGAGAAAATATATTTTGGAATAGTAATTTTTTGGACAATGTGTCGTTAAAAGATAAGGAAAAAGTTTCAAGTTTACGTGTAATATTATTTTATGGAAGAACGTATAGTTGAAAATGAGTTTTGAAAAAATGTACTTTGGAAATAATGGAGCCCAAACATGGGTTGTATGTGACACGGAAACACAAGAAATGATCAAAGAAACAGTGGAAAAGGAGGAGAGAGAATTCTTGCAATTGTATCAATAATAATGTAGGGAAAAGGGGAGAGAGAATTCTTGCAATTGTATCAATAATAATGTGGTGATCAATACAAAGCAATAACCTCTTTATAGGGTTTGACACGTCCTAGTTAAGCTGGGAAGTATGGGGCCACTTTCCTAAGGTACAAATTAGTCAAAAATAAAACATTTCTCCCCATTCTCCAGTGAATTAAGAACATTGGGCCGTCCATTTCTCTGCTATTCGAATGTCTGAGCCATATCTAAATAAATTATACGTCTTGGATGGCTGAAATTAATTTTCATTTTTTTTATCGTGTGCGTGTACAGTGTAACAAATGATACACGAAAATCTTCAAGTGAAATAACTAAGGAGTTTTCTTAGATGGTTTCGCCTTTTAGTAAATTTTCACTATCATTGTTGGTCAACAGTCTCAAAGCACATGTTCGCTCTCACAGAAATTCATTTATCAGCATAACTGAATTCTATTTAAATGCAAAAAAATAAAAAATAAAAAACGGATACCCAAAACAATCTGGACAACTATCACAACTGATATGATATAAAAGTTCCACTTACGAGTTGGCAGCTTCTTTAAATCCCTTCTCAATAGCTGGTACGAAATTTGAAGGTACAGCTTGTCCTACAAGCATGTTTTGGAATTCGAACTTAGTTGGTGAGCCTGGAGGAAGTGGTTCCACATACCTATCAACAGAAGAGATTAGGATGGTGTAAAACCATGTACGAAGCTAGTGCAAAGAATTCCAAATGTTTTGAACCTAGAAACTCTTCCCCTTTTTTATGTGTCTGTGATCTTTTCTTTGTATATGGTGCAAATATCTGTTGCAATTTCTCGCAGCAGAAAAAATAAAAAATCATTTTTCTCTTTGCTACTGAAACCTAAGATGGGGGCCCAAATGCAAAAAAAAATCCTTTGTTTTCCTCTTATCATTAATCGCTAAGGTCAAACTTCAGTACACCAAAAATGAATATAAAACAACATGAACGAGGTAATAAGCCTAGCATCAGATTTGAGAACTTCAGTAAGGATTATTGTCATCACCATTTTGGGACATGAATAAGAAAAAAAATGCAGTTGCTTCAAAGCTAAAAAGGCTAACTAAGATCCATCAAACACCAATCAAAACAATGTCCTAACTGTAAAGAAAGGGCGGTAAGACAGAATTGCATTTTGGCCTGCTAGCAGCGAAGGAAACAAGTCATATTCGCCAAGTAAAGGCCAAAAGTACACTTACCCAATAACCCTTCCATATTGACCTTGTCCTCCACTCTGCTTCTTATGTAAATAATCAAATTCAGCACGCTGAGTGATCGTTTCTCTGAAGTTGACACGAGGTTTCCCAACTGATGCATCAACCTTAACAATGGCAAACAATGTTAGAATGGTCATCGATAAAATTGCATATTTCACAGCAGAAGGTTAAAACTCTGTACTACAATTATAAGAAGGAAATACCTTATATTCCCTTCGCATGCGCTCAACATATATATCCAAATGGAGCTCTCCCATCCCAGATATTATTGTCTACACAAGATATCATTCAGATGAGTACATGAAGATTCTTTGAAATGATATCCTCGTCAAGGTGAAGTGAGGCACGCAAGAACTTCCTAAACTGAGGAACCTAAACTGAGGAACAAGTATAAGAAAGTAAAACCTGGCCACTCTCGGGATCTAATCCTACACGGAAAGTTGGATCCTCTCTCTGAAAGCGATTCAAAGCTTTTGAAAACTGTCAGTCAAGGATACCAAATATCACTATGTAAGAATCCAAACAACATGGATTACAACCATCTAGCTGAAGTAGAACAAAGAGAAGATATTTCATTGACCACTCACATTGCCTCCAGAATCCTTAGAAACTGCTGAAACAGCTAATGACATCACTGGCTCAGGTACACTCATAGATGTCATGGTATATCTAACTGACCCATCAGTAAATGTATCCCCTAGACAATAGAAGTCGTCAAAATTTGCAAGAAAGAATGTCCACTTCACGTGTTCATACAATTCAAGCAAAGACTGCAAAATTTCATGTCCATTTGCATTTGATACCTGAAGCACAATCAACACCAAATACAGCCACTATTTGTCCAGCATGTGCCTGTTGAATGTCCTGTAATCCAAAAAACAGGAGAAAAGGGATTAATTACCAAAAGATTATAAGCGGTCAGAACAAAATTGAAAAGTACAAAAATAATACTGAAAAAGACTAATAGTGTGTTTGGCAACATTTGCTAAAAGCCAAACCACTTGTTATCTATATATTTCCCAGGACCCACAAATACTATCCAGTTATCGATCACTCATTTCTACCCGTTTATAAGCATATGCTAAATTATAAACAAGGATTGATGTGATCCAGTGCTTCTTTCATAGAGGAGAGATCAAGTTAAACCTGGCCGAACCTGTCTCTTCAGGAGTTAAGCCTTTAAAACTTGATTATATTAGATAATCGAGACTGCTTTATAACTAAATTACTTAACAGTAGATATTCTATATTTATTCAAAAAAATTAAAAAAAATGGACTGGGTCTTAGTTTTTTCTACTAAACCAGAGATGTGAATAGTCCTGCTCTAATGAATTTCGCTCACCCTCGACCATATATAAACAATAAGTCATCACAATAAAAATGAAAAGCATGTTAAAAGAAGGGAAGGGGGAGCAATTGACTAACCTCCATTTCATTTGAATGCATCCTAACTAGGCGAGGAACCTGTAACACAATTAAAATCATATTTGAGTAACTCAACCGAGAGAACAAAAGAAACCTAATGGCTTTTTCCAAGTCCTCCCAGAAGCATCCTAAGACACATTACAATTATACCGGACCGTAATGGTCTTGAAATTAATTTCAGTAAAAACGCTTTCATGAAAGCCTCATGTAAGTTAGCAAGCAGCATAGACAACACAGGGATGTCCACGCAGCAATCAGGTGACTACAGAATTTCCATCATACCCTATATGCATATCCATGAATAGTTTAACAGCTACTATTAAGATATTTAAGCGAAATCAAGAACAATGTCCATATTTTTTTTTTATCTTCTTCTTCTCCACAAAGGGAGAGGACTTGAGCAATAATGATGGTCAAACAATTTTAACATCAAACCCACCTTAACCTTCTTGCCTGTGTTCACGTTGATAATAAAATCACCCTTCTTGATGACGCCTTCATAGATTCTTCAGCAAACACAGGAGTTAGTACCACAATTCAATCATATGAGACTATTAACACATAAATGATGGCAAATGAACTAAAATACTTGCTCTGAACTTTTATAATACCTTAGATATGTTAACTGACCAAAACGCCCTTCTTCCAATTTGAAAGCTAGAGCAACCAGAGGACCAGCAGGACTTCCAGATAACATAACCTGGTAAAGTTTCAAGAAGTTGAGAAATAGTTCTTTGATTGGTTACCATCTAAGAAGCACTGACACGTTGGTGTAAATGGAAGTGATAAACAAGAGATGAACACGAGCAATCCTAAAACACGTTGATTCACAAAGAATTCCGCTAAGTTTTGAATCCATTATACTGAATACTGATGTTGAACCACAAAATCGTTGATTCTGTAAAATGCCAATATTGGACCGAAAGAATTGGAAAAATCCAAGTTCTATCATTTTAACAAGAGTTTAAATAGTACCAAAACATGAAAAAACCCTACGACGCAATAAATACCCCCTACAATAATTAACATATGACATGAGACTTATAACTTTTATCAACTTTTCAATACACATTTCATGAACTTTTATCAAAATCTACTAAAGATCTGATTTTTAACTAAACCAAACAGGTGTTTACAGTAAAATTAAAAGCAATCAATCTTCATCACACGCCCACAAGTTATTTTAAAAAGTAGTACAAGGACACATAAGGGGGCACGTCAGAATTAAATTCTTTAATATAATGTTATATCTTTATTTTATATATAATACAGGAAATGGCACGTAGCATGTAGGAATTCCAGAGGAGTACCCTAAAGCATCCCTCAAGGGTTGGAAATTTAGAAAATATATAAAAGATTGGACAAAACACATGGCTTGTAGAACATGTGCTAGAGCGCCTGAAGAGTGCCGGTGTTCGACATAACACGCTGTCCTAGTAGGAGTTTCCATGCTTCACAGGTTACCATGAAAGAAAAGTAATCTAAATAAAATAGTTCCATTAAGTACCTTCTCTTCATTATTGGTTTGGTCAAGAGCATAGTTGCTAACTTCAGTGGGACAAGGCAAATAGCTCAGAACACCATCAAGAAGTGGTTGAACACCCTGTTATCACGAAGTGGAAGAAGACATAGATTGCAGCTTTAAAATAGTAAAATGTATCAAGGTAAAGAAAAGAGCAACAAGAAGAATTTTGAAAATCATCCTAACTGGCAAAAGGGGAAAATACAGAATGGAGACAGAGTATAAGATGATTCAGAAAGTTGCACACTAAAGGCATACTTGGGAAACAAATGGCATAATTACAAGAAACAAAGGTCAACAAACTAACTCCTGTTCACTCAAGCATATAACAAAGTTATACAATCTTTTCGGTATTGATTATTAGTAACTTTTTAGGAGGAATAGTAGTGGGAACAACGAAATGTGAGTATAATAATGAGTAGTGATTTTGAATGTGTTGTTGAAAATAAAGTTTGACTTTGATTAGATGGAAAAAGTTGAAATTGAGTAAAAGGGAATGAAAGCCAAACATAGGGATAAGTTGCAACTTTTTCTTACCCAAGCTTCAGAAGAATAGCATAACAAGGAGAGCTTTGTTTAATAAAATTTATTTTGTTATAGTTGAGTTTTCTATCAAGGCTCCTTAGTTTATTTAGTACTCAAGATTTTCTAGCCAGGTGATAGACCCCCATAAGGTTCATGTATGCAAGGAGGAAGAAGGGAGTGTTACAACCACCATGGGGGCTGCCAACTCAGTTTCAGTTCGTTAATAGAGGGTATGGTCATAGTGTAGTAAGGGAAATGAATAAAATGTGGATAGGAGGGGAATGTAGGTAGGCTTTTACTGATTTTCAGTTGGGGAGACCGCCCTAATGCCTGTTATTTTGAAGTTCAATTAATCATCTTCATATACCATTTGTGATCTTTCGGTGTTCTTAGATTAATCCATCAGCTCTCAGATCTTATTCCTTGATTTCTAGTCTATAATTGAGGTCTAATATCTCTGTATTCAGCTGATTTGCAGATTTCCAGCACAGGAATTCATCAATTAAGCTACAGCAACAGGGGTTCTACCACCAGGATATCAGCCAGGATGATTCTAGCACCGTTTCCCATATTTCCTGGGATTTCAGAAATGCATTCTAATGACTATGTCCTGAGTCCAGTGAATTCTTCCCCTTGTTCGATTCATAAATCTCCAATCTCATATTAATAGAGCCTTAGCTGGTCATGTCTGCTGATTAAGAAGAAAACGAAGTGCAGAAGAAAACGAAATGCATAATGGAAGCTTGAAAAGGAAAATATCAATAGCTCCACTGTTGTTATCACAATTTAGATTGATTAGCTAGCAGACAACAGATAGACCTAGTTTTCCTCCATTAAGTCTGTCTAAGCAGCCAGAAACCTCACATTTTTTTAGTAGTTAAGAATTTAAATAAAGAACGATACAACTAGTGTGGTGTAAGCTAATACAATCGTGTCTGGGTGGTATAAGCTAATACAATCGTGTCTGGCACGGAGGTGAATATAAAGTTTACAAATGAGATCATTAGCAACCATCAATCATCAAATTTTGAGTAAATCAAAGTAGGAATGCAGGCAAACTAAAAGCAACAATATTGTAAAAATATGCTAAATACAAGATACCTCACCTTGTTCTTGAATGCACTACCCATGAACACAGGCACAAATTTACGTGCTATAGTAGCTCTTCTGATAGCCTCCTGTACATGGACCAATAATAGTGCAGAAAATGATAAAATGAGCATGAAGTTGCATTGTCATAAAGCTGAGCATTAATGAAAAAAATGCAACCAAAAACCCATAAAGTCAAAAGCAAGATGGAAGATGAAAAACATTGGTTAAGTGCTGAATACTTCTAAAGAATGAATTAGTCCCATATAACTAACAAATCACGAATAGCCAATTGTAGATTGAAATTGTTAAAAAAAAAAAATGAAACAAGTCATGAAAAATTAATACCAAGCACAGTAGCAGATAGAGACAATGCAATGAAGGGAATTGTTAATGTTTCTTTATTTTCATGCTTCGTTCTCTGTGTTCTCTAATATTTTGTGCATTGGTACATTTCTTCATTTGTGGGAAAAGGGAAACGTGGTGGTTTGTTTTTCTCTTTCGTCCTTTTCTGCAGAGACGGTGGGATGGTTCTATTTCAAATAAGAATTCATACTCATTTGCCCATAACAGTTGCAAGTATCTTACCTCGTAATTCACAATGCCCAAAATCCCACTAAGGGAATTGAGACAGTGGAAATACATTCTAGCCCCACACCGCCTTTACGACATAATAATATAAATGCATAACGTGTGAGAATCTATATATACGGGGTCGTGCTTCCCTCACAAACTAAATCAGCAATTTAATCAAATAGTCCAAGCTTTAAATAGAATAAAACATGCTGCTCATTTCTTTGAAAAAAATCAAATATGAAAAACAATTCGACTTAACAGGTATTAAAAAAAGGACCTGAAGTTAGATTGTTTTCTGTTGAAAACAAAATTTAAATAAATAAATTTGCTGCCACTCTGAGAGCTTAAGTTTTAAATGAGGTACCCTTGGTTCAATTAGGTATCAAAGTTGACAAAAGTTTTAGGTTCAAGTCTTACCGCCACTCATTTTGAAAAAAATTGTGCACATATTAGACCTTTGAAGACAAAATGAATTTGTATTGTACGTGTGTGAGTGTTGAAGATAAATTTTAAATAAATAAATTCGTTCTCTTCTTCTAAAGTCAAATGATTTCCTTCAATCTTCATGTAAGTTGGAAGAAAAAAATTTAAATTGTTTATAGTCCAAGCTGCTAAGTAATAAAGGGAAATGCCGTAACTGGAAAAAACAAAAAAGATTCCACGGCCAATTTCTAGGAGATAGCGAAATGTCAGTAAAAAAAAATCTGCCATCAATGTTTTGTAAAGCAAGATGGATTACGATTTATGCGTACCTCAAGATCGATAGGTGAAATAGGTTCATCACTAAGAAATGCTTCCGCAAGTTTATCGTCGACCTCGGAGACCGCTTCAATTAGTTCACGGCGTTTTTCAAGAGCTAACACTTCAATATTAGCAGGAATATCTTCAATTACAATTTTCTCTCTGCAAAGGTGAACAATCAAAATAAGCCGCATTGTAGAAAGTACAGAATATGCATTAGCCATCTGCTGTTAAACACACCCACTGGAACCATGAAAGTAGTGAGCTTTCATATTGACAAGGTCAATAAGGCCCTTGAAGTCATCCTCTAAACCAATCGGAACTTGCACGGCAGCACTGTGGTGTCGAAGCTTGGATCTTGCCTACATAGAAATAACGAAAAGGAGGCGGCTTCAACTCATAGTTGTCATATTTCAAACTGCATTGGAATTTTACTCTGTGATCATTCAAAGGAAATGATAAGGAAATTCAGAAGCATGATGCAAAATACGACTCGAACAGGTTAACGACAAAGACTCCACGACACATTGAATGTCAGCGGCAAGTACAAAGAAAAAACTAATAAAGACCATCTTATTTTGAATGCATAACATGACAATGAACAGTGTGTAGGAAATATTGAGATTAACGAATTCAAGGAATCCACTCCTCCATGAAGAATCTTATTTCCGTGTAAGTTGGAAACTTAAATGCTTAGACTCTGTGAGAAATATCAGATGCATAACAAGACAAAATTTTCTGCTACAATTAGTAATATTATCTGATTTGGGGTAATATAATTTTCCCGCAACTCCCTTTTCTCCAGAAGCCTAGCACCCTTGGTTTTCCAGAAGTTAATTGTGCTATTTCTTACAATTTCTGCAAAACTTGAGTCGTTATTTTGTTCCATATTCCGAAAAGGAGGCTAAATTTTTAACTAGTGTTGATTTCCTAATATCTTAACATTGTAACATTTTTTTTTTGGGAAATATTTTATACCAAAATTAATTCTATAGGCTATAAAACATGATATACGTGAAAAGGAGAAAAAATGTAATCTGTGAGACAACAAATTGACCTGGTTAAGAACTTTCCATGGATCGGCCCCCATGCGATCTAGTTTGTTTATAAAAGCAAGTCTCGGAACCTCGTATCTTCGCATTTGTCTGTCAACAGTGATTGATTGACTCTGTACACCGCCAACACTACAGAGAACAAGAACGGCACCATCAAGTACACGCAAAGCTCTCTCAACTTCAATGGTGAAATCGACGTGACCTGGAGTGTCAATAATGTTAACCTGCACCAGCATATACAACAAATAAATAAAAACTGAAACTGCTACTGTTTCATACCACATTATTTTGGCCATTGCTTCACAGAGAAGTATAATTGTAGTTGATATCAATTTCATTACAATTTTTAAACCAAAAATTTGGGGATTGAAATTCTTAAGTTTGTCATCAACATTTTATTAAAGCCAGCAAAAGTAAATATATTTTGTTTCATTAGCCACGTGTCCAACTCCAATTTTTTCCTCAGCTTATAAAAACGAGAAAGAAGGTTTTTTTAAATTAATCTAAAAGGCAATGTTAAATGAAAAGAAAAGAACTACCAGCCTCTGCGTCATATAATCAATGCCTATACCAGTAGGGAAAAACAAAATTTAGTATTTAGCCATTATTACCTTTCTCATAAAATACTTAAATTCAATCACAGCATACCTTCCTCAACAACTAAAGCCATTATCATATAGAGTTTGCTTTTTACACCTCCTCACCAAACCTCACAGTTCGATCAATTTTCACACACTTCCTCACTAATGAAACAAACCTCAAACAACATGCTCAATAAGTAACCAGTAGAACGTAAATAAGCAAACAAATCATCCACAATAAAACCACGCCTTAACCTAAAAAAATACCCAAGCCAGAACCAAAATATACTTTGGTTTGAATTCTGTGCTCCAAGACTTATTCCTCAAAGAATGACTGCTCCATAATCTCTTTCATTTTTTATGAAAGAAACGACTTCGACCCTATTAATTTGTAACTGTTCCTTAACTAAAAAAGCAAAAAACAATTGATTATTATATCACGTGGCTCGAAAAGATAGTCCATTTCATAGCTCAAGTCCAGCCAGGGTAGGCAAGTCATTTAATTCAATGATGGGTGTGGGTAATGAATAAACAACTAAACACAACAACGAAACTTGTCCAGTTGAATTGAAATATTTAAAAAAAAAAAACCTGATAGTCTTTCCAGCTACAGTAAGTGGCAGCAGACTGTATAGTAATCCCTTTTTCTCTTTCTAAATCCATGGAATCCATTTTCGCTCCGACTCCATCTTTCCCCCGAACCTCGTGGATCTCGTGGATCCGACCCGTGTAGTAAAGTACCCGCTCCGTTAGTGTCGTTTTGCCCGAATCGATATGAGCAGAAATCCCGATGTTTCGGAGCTTCTTCAGCGACTCCTTCCACCATGCGTCTTTCTCCTCCTTCAGTCGAAGGGCAGCGGCGCTGCCTGCTGAGTAGTGGCGGAGATGGAAACTCCCAGCAAGCAGAGCAGCGGTTGAGCTTTGAGTTTGGGGTTTGAGTGAGGAGGAACAGAGGGTGTAGAGTAAACGCGTCGTAGAGGATCGGGCAGAGCGTGCCATTTTTGTGAGGGTTTTGGGATGGGATAAACCCTTGGTTAGAGCAGGCGGGTTGAGAGAGAGATTGACTCACCTTGTTCCTTTTTCCACTACCATTTTCACTAGGGGTCCCCAACCTTTTGCAACTATGGCGTCCATGTCCTAAACTACTATTTGTTGTATCTATTCCCAGACTTTTAAAACTATGACATTCAGCCCCTGTTTGGGCTACACTCTCATTTTCATTTTCATTCTTCTACTCATTTTCAACCACACATTCTTCAATAAAATAATATTTTTCATTACATCAATAACTTTTTTTTTCAACCACATATTCTCCATCACATCACATCAAATCAAAAAAATGCATTTTCTCCTAAAAATATGCATCAAACACACTCAAATGTTTATTCCCTAAGGGTGTATTTGAGCCACATTATTTTGGAAGAATGTATTTTGGAATAGTAGATTGATAGAGAATGTGTGGTTGAAAAAGAAAGAAAAGTTATTAATGTGATGAAAAATATTATTTTATTGAAAAATGTGTGGTTGAAAATGAGTGAAAGAATGAGAATGAAAATTTTAATGTGACTCAAACGGGGGCCTATACAACCCTCCAAAAAGACTCATTAACTTGTATAACTATTTTATACCAATCCTATTTTTTTATAATAATCTTTTTATTTAAAGAATTATCAATACAACATAAATCCTAACATTGCTATCCTTATTTAATCTTTATTTGGTCCTCATTTTCTATAATTTATTTTTCTACACTTTTATGGGATTTATAGTTTTTATCAACTTTTCAACTATATATTTTATCAATTTTATCAAAACTTACTAAANTTTTTTGTTCTTTTTCAACCACACATTTCCCATCATATCACTATTCAAAAATCAATTATACCCCCCAAAACCCCTACCAAACACACTCTAAATAACAGAAAATGTTTGTTCAAATAAATGGCCACGTGACACCTATGTAATGCAAGGGATGGATTGAAGCAGGAGGATATGTTTCACGAACACTATATAATTTTACCGTATTTGATTTTTTAAATGGAAATTGAAGTAATCAATTAGGGCCTGTTCTCTTTGGTGTTT
>CAIGRT010184831.1:0-14846 GCA_903798405.1 Fraxinus platypoda
AATGTGACTTTATTATCTTTATTTAATAAAAATAAAAATAAAACCTGATTTTTGAATTTTTAAACTATAAACCTGATTTTTGAATTTAGATACTTAAACACCTTATTTTTTATTTTTTTCCCTTGTGGTTAACCTCAGTTTATGTAGTGAAGCCCAAAAAAGGGCTATATTCTTTTCCAAAACTCTGTAACCACACACTCTCTAAAACCTTCACCGCTGTACAGGTTCTACAACACCATATATACGTAGCGTGCCCTCTTACTCTCTGACCTATTCTCCTCCATCACCTCTGTTCCATCCCCCACTCTCTCTTCCTTTCTCTCTCTGTACATACACCTCCACACGGACACACTTATTCTTCCAGGATTTTCAGTTTTTATAGTAAAATTTCTTAAACTCACAGAGAAACGGCTGAAGGTGTTCATGTAGTGGTGCTTCTGATGGAGGCGGCGCCAATAAAATCACAGCCATTGCACAACTTCTCTTTGCCCCAACTCAAATGGGCGCACAAGAACTCCACCTCACAACATCACCGCTTCCGCCGCCGCGATTCCCCCGACAACCGCCACCTTGATCCTGATTCCTGCTCCGAGAGCCGACCCGTTAAGACTAGAGCGGAACAGCCCCCCACTATTCCGAAAAGTCCACCACAAAATGGTGTCGTTTGTGCCGATGAGGAGGAGAATTGGGGGGGCAAGCCGTGGTATTTGAGGCCGAGGAAGGAGGTCAAGGCAGCGGCGGCCAAGAAAGAAACAACAGTTGAAAATAGCAGAATCAATAGCACTACTAGTGCTGTAAAGTCAAACAGGCTGAGGGGCTGGGCGGAAGGAGGGCAGCAGAATGAAAGCTTGGGTATGGGCTTGGGCTTGGAAAGGAAGGAGAAGATGAGGATTTGGATTTCGTTGTCAAGGGAGGAGATCGAAGAGGATGTTTACTCTTTAACTGGGTCGAAACCCGCTCGCAGACCCAAGAAGAGATCCAAAAACATTCAGAAACAACTCGATGTATGTCAATACAAACCAGTTTTTTGTTTACTTCTTTTTCCTGCGTTTTGTGGGATTTTTCATTTATGTGTTGTTTTGCAGGGTGTATTTCCGGGATTGTATTTGGTGGGGCTTACAACTGACTCATACAGGGTTCATGATGCTCTCGTAAGGAAATCTTCGCTTTGTGCGCGTGATTAATTTTTTGTATATCGTTTTCTTGTGGGTTGATTTCAGAATTTGATCATTTGGGACTTTATTTCTTGCAGAAGTAGATTGAAGAAGGTAGATGAAGCCAGATTCTTGATCCTACGGTACCCCTTCTCACCCTCCCTAATGTGTGTGAGCGTTTAGCGCACAATTGTGCTTCTGCGCGTGCATGCACCCAAACCAATCTGCCTGCACATATGTTTGAGTTTCTGAAGTTTCCTTTTGAGTGTATATCTTTTGCTGGATGGTATGTAACATGGACGAATTTGGCTTGTTGTACATTCCATGGTTCACATGGAGTTTGACACTCCATGTGAATTCAAATGCAAATTGGCGGGAAAGTGTGTGGTGTTTAAAAACTGTCCAATTATGTTTCGACACGTGACACAATGTCAAAGTTGATGTCAAAGTTAATGTACTTGTAGCATGATTCAACATGGACCTGTTTGATAATCTGATGTAGAGGTGGATTTAACTCTGGGATGGACGCTGGAAGAATCTGGTGCGGTGCAGGTTGAGGTATATACTGAATTATGTAAACAATGGTTTGGGTATTTTTGAAATAGCTAGATAGCCACTAGAATATTATTTTTTGTTTGCAGCTCATTTCAGGGCATTAAATAGAATTTAGGGGTTGAATGTGTTATTATCTGTTACTGGTCGTGTTTAAGATGTAAACAATTAAAGTTTGCACAAATGAATAGAATTGGATTGTCGTTTCTCATGATGCAATATCCTAGCTTTTGCATTTCAGGGATTGGATTATCTTATTTAACGTTTTTAAAGATGTAAACAGTAAATGTTTACATGAATGAATAGAATTGGATTATCTTTGATATGATACAATATCCTATTTTTGCATTGCATAAATGACGAGTGGATTATTTTGTTATGATGCAAATGTCCTAGTTTTGCTTTTAGGGGAACTCACGGATTTGATTTGGAAAAAAGTAATGATCTTTATGATATTCCCTAATGTGACTCACAGGCTTCCCGATACTGCTTGAGGGCAGGCCCCATATACACGCAGTTAGTTTGAGAAAAATTAACAGCTTGCTGTATATTTTTTATGTGCAGTGAAATTTTTTTCAGCTCAATTTTGCACTGCATTTGGCAACTATATTTAGGGTCAAGCTATATTCACAAAATTCTGCACATTTTTATTGTGTAATATAATATAAGATGAGGATGTATAGGTGCTAATATTGTGGATATGAAATGTGCCTAGTTAGGAAGTTAAAACACACAGATGAAAAAGGAAAATAAATAATCAGAAGGGTTTAGTTTTTTAACTTTTTTTTTAATAAAAAAAACTTTATTGTGTTTTTACATCCTTTTACTAATTGAATATGTTGCTGAGTTGCTCCCTTGTTTATGTGCTTGAAGTAAGTTTGTTAAGGTCAAAAATGATGGGCATCATATGGAAAGAGCTACTGTAGACTAATATAGTAACAATATGGAAAATGCTCAAGTTGCTGAAAAATTGGAATGATGGAGGATTTTGAGAACATATGCTGCTTATTATCATATATTAACAGTAGAGGCGTGCTTGGTAAAGTGGACTCGACAGTATTAGATAGTATTAGAGACAGAACAAAAGTTATAATCTTCGTTGTTAAAGTTGGCATGTAGATTCGGTATTTGAAAGTGGTTAATCGTGGAAATGAAAATGTTGATCAATCTTGACTGCACCAAGCTGCTGTTTGAGCGTGCCTGGTTTCTACAAGAGTGTAGATTATCAATTGATTTGAATTATTCTTAATAGAGAGACTCAGTTGTCATTTCTGTCATTACACTGTTGATTAACATCCACATATGCATTACTTGTATGCTAGCTTTTGGAGTTTTTTGCTATTGATGATTAGTTCGTTTGACTGTGTTTTAAGAGTTATTTTCATAGAAAGTACGCTGAGACTTGCTTTCTGAATTACTTTTATGCACTACCATACATACTTTAACTTTAGTGTCGGTGAGACGACTCCAGTCCACTCAAGTGACCTCAAGCTAAGCCTTTTTCTCAAGTTCTGATAATATTACCTTGTGAGAATGACTGCTTCTTCGAGGAAGTTGAGGTTCTCGGATTTCCATATTTTCTTCATATTAATGGAAATGTTTCTGTAGCTAATTGTATAAAGCTGCTTAAAACTTATTTTCTCATTGTTTGGGATCCAATTTACATAAACTTATGTAGTGTTCATCAGCCTTTCTTGGCTACCTCTTTTTCTTGCCGAAGAAAAAAAAAAGAAAAAATCCCCTTTGGTCCTTGCCCGGGATAGCTTTCTGCTCATTTTCTGGGCTCTAGCTATTTTTTGATAGGGGGCAAATTCAGATTTGCTTATACATTAAGTACATGTTTGTTATGTAGCATGGGATATTTCTGGATAATAGTACATGTCTACTGCTATCCGACCCTCGTTATAAAATGTGCCATGAATCAGTTCTCGTGTTAGAGCCCTTACACCAGTATGCAGAAGTGCAGATAATCCACGCGCACATTTCCGTGCAGCAATCCTATTTCTACGGTATGGCAATGTTTGCTGAATATTGCACTTTCGACAAATTATCAGTTAAAATCAGTGAACCCGAGTACTTTATGTGCATCGAATATGAGGTCGTGGACTCGTGTCAAATCTCACTTGTAACATGGCCTCGAGGGTCGTGGATTCGTGTCAAATCTCATTCTTCAGATTATACAACAACTAATTCTCGATTTCAATCGTGTCTAAAATTAATGAAATTTCTTCTCAAATCTAAAATGGCCGCTAAACTCTTTCTAGTTTGCGTCGCGTGGAGGGGGGTGTAAAGATGAGAAACAGATTTTGAAGTTTGGTTTGTAAGTTTTAAAATGGTTGTGGATAAGTGAGAAATAATAATAATATAATAGCACAATACGACAATTCAATCTGATAGATTGATGGTGGAGTCAATACAAATACAGATAGAATTAATCGAGTAGGAAATCAAGTTGGTTGAATAAACTATTCTAGTATTTGACATTTTAGACTCATTAGCAAAGAATTTATAAATAATTTAAATATAAATAGATAAAAATGAATTATTAATAAGTCAGATTGTATTTGTGATTTCATTGAAAGGTGGGGTTAGAAATGAAGTTTTATTGATATCATTTAATAATTGATTTATAAAGTTTGTAGGTTTAATTTTTGCAGAGGAGAAGAATGGCACTTTAAAAGTATAATTTATTTTCCCATTTAATTTACTAACATAAACTATGATAATTAGCACGTAACGTTCCCACATTTCATCGTTATATTGTGAAAAACGAATATACTATTCTCTTTAAATAAAATAAAAGAAAAAGAAAAAAACTAATTGCAATCACGGTCCCAATTTTTTTTTAAAAAGTCCAAATAAGTCACAAATAATTTATTAAAATGGTAATTAGCACATAATGTCCCTACATTTCCATATTATTGCAAAAAATGTCCATACCTTTTATTTTTTGGTATTTTCACCTTTAATTACATATTTAATTGCACAAACCATCATTTCTATCCATTTTCACCTAATTTCTTAATAAAAAGTTGTGAAATGACGAATACACCCTCATATTTAAATAATTTTTTTTAAATTTCTAATTATTTAATAATTTAATCTGGATTCGTTTGCACTTTTAAAAAAAAAAAAATTTTTTTAATAATTTATTGTGGACTTGTTTGCACTTTTAAAAAAATTGGGATTATGATTGCAATTAATTCTTTAACTTTTTATTTAAATAGGAGGATATATTCATTATTTAACAGCTTTTTATTAAGAAATTGGATGAAAATGGATATAAATGATGGTTTGCGCAATTACATGTGTAATTAGGGTGAAAATGTCAAAAATTAAAAGGTATGGACTTTTTTGCAATAATAGTGAAAGGTAGGGACATTATGTGCTAATTATCATTTTAATAATTTATTTGTGACTTATTTGCGCTTTTTTAAAAAAAAAATGGGACTATGATTGCAATTAATTTTTTTCTTTTCGTTTTTATTTTATTTAAAGAGAATGATATATTCGTCATTTCATAATTTTTAATTGAGAAAATAGGTGAAAAATGTTTTTTGCTAATGAAATGTGAAAATAAGGGATGAAAATGCCAAAAAATGAAAGGTATGAATGTTTTCCACAATAACAATAAAAGATGGGAACGTTATGTGTTAATTACCCTATAAAATATTGCACTAAATATTTCTTGTAATTTTTATATAAAAAAAATAGTAGTGAATGTCACAAAATGAGTGACGACATGGTCGAAAATCACACACAACTCTTAAACAAGTTAATTTTGAAAAAAAAATAAAATGGTTAAGGGGTCAATGTCACAAAATGAGTGGTGGCAGGGTCGAAAATCACATACAACAAACAAACACATTTTAAGCTCTCGTTTGGTGCACATTTTGAAGGTAAGAATGCATTTTTACTGTTGATGAGATGGGAAATATGTGGTTGAAAAGGAAGGAAACATTATTGATGTGATGGAAAATATTATTTTATTGAAAAATGTGTGGTTGAAAATGAGTAGAAGAATGAGAATGAAAAAAATAATTTGGACAAAACATGGTGTAAATATCAATCATCAATGTTACAATACTAATATATTGATTTGTACGACAATGTCACAATATAAACATAAATTGAATTTTTCCAAATTTCTTTCTAAAACAATCACATATTTTACACACAACAAGTATTATTTTATAATATATATATATATTTTTTGTCTTTTATCTTTTAAAAAACAATATTATTTTATTTCCTATAATCCCGTAGTTTTCCGCTCACGATCCCAGAAAACATCTTCTGAAATGGCGAAGACCGTCCAACTTCCCATTATCGACCTCGCTTCCTCCGACTGCACCTCCACCTCTTCCTCAATTCGCCAGGTCTATTCTTTTGCCGCTGTTATTTGATGCATAATCCTGTACAAAAAATTGATTTGCTATATGGAGTTTCCACTTTGTTCTAGCTTTTTGTTTCTATTGGGCAATGTTCGTTGTGTGGAAGAATAAGAAAGTTGGCATCTTCACATTAATACACCTTTTTAATCTTAGCCAAACATGTTGATTGAATTTGGTGTTCTATTTTACCCCCTGTTTGACCCCGATAATAGATTATTTGTAAAAAGGTGATTTTTTGGAGAATGTGTTGTTAAAAACTAAGGAAAATTTTTGAATTTACTTGTAAATTTTGGTTGAAAACGAGTTTGAGGAAAAAAAAATTCGCTGGATGATATGTTGTGAAAATGGTTTATTGATATCCCACATAGTAGTTAGTGTGTGTGAGAAATAACTGATATGTTGATAAAAAATAAAAATACAAGAGTTATTAGCGCACATGCAATGCTAAAAACTAAACTATTACATGCTAAGGAGATGTTTATAGCTAAACTAAATATTTATATGCATATCTACTTTATGTATGATTTCTTGCTATTACTTAGCCCGTGTATGGCTAATGTTTATAACAGTCAAACTACTTTTTATCTGCATATTTCGTGGGATTACGAGTACTATCCACTTATCTACCACTCATTTCTATCTATGAGTTAAACCACTTATGAATTCCCAAACAAGAATACATGTATGCATGTACGCAAAGGTTAAAGTATTAATCAATTAATGTTTTAATATTTGAATATTTGCTTGCAATAGATTGTATAATGTTGATGAAATACTATTCCTTTGAGAATGATCATGCTGTACAAGTGTTTTGTCATCTGTTCATGATAGTAAATTTTGTCCTGAGGTTTGCTGGCATTGCCAAGATTTTTTGTTAGTGGGATGGGGTCATTTGATAATTTATCATTGTGTCAGAATTTATCGGTAAATAGAATGAATTCGTTTCGATTAACAATTGTTTAATTTAATAAATGTATAAAATTTCTAGACTATTCGGAAAATCTTATGTTGGGGACACAATATTCTACTCACATACAGAAACATCTAGTATAATAATTTCCATGGTACATATCTTCAAGGGTATGCACTCGTTCTCACAAAAACTCTCTCTTTAAAAGAAACTGCTCTTTCCAATTCAAATAAAATTTGAAAATATCAATGAAAAGAAATGTGAACCATAAAAATCAGAAGTAACAAGCTTTAATTCTTTCTACCTCTTAAAGACTTGAATCCATTTCCTATTTCATTTTTATATACAACTTTAACATACTCAAGGTCTTCAACAGTTATCTTCTCTATTATATTGCGCTCATATTTCGTTGCTTGAAAGGTTATGTTTTCTTGAAAATGTGTTCACAGTAAGAGTAGTTTTGTAGGCTTGCATGAACTATGGTTTCTTTTACCTTATAAATCATGGAGTTGAGGGAGACTTGTTACGTGAAGTGCTTGAAGGGAACAAATTTTTTTTTGAACTCCCCCTTGAAGAGAAGATGAAACTGGCTCGCAAAGAAAATAGAGGTTACACACCACTATATGCTGAAAACCTTGACCCATCTTCCAGTGCCAAAGGTTTCTCTCTTGCTTTGTGACTTCTGATATAATTTACTTGCATTTTTTTATATTCTTTTAGTAGATAGTGATTAGATGCTCTTAAGTGAAGGATGTTGTGTACCATTACTGAATTACATCATCGTGTGCATAAATTTATGGCAAGTTAATCTGCATGGATAGTAGCTCCCAAAACATTCTGACTGATTATCTAGATGAGCGTTATTGTGCATTCAACCTATTTTCTGTTCTAGATTTTTTATCCATGCAAACCTATTCAAAAGTTCAGTTGTACAGTAACAAGTTCGTATTCTGATTTGAGATAGCATTCAAGTGGCACCAACTCTGATGTAAGCTCAATAGTTAAGTTAATCATGATATGATCGAGTACAATTCTGGCCGTTTGAGACCTTACAATTGGTGTTGGTCTCCGAAATATTTGAAGATACTCTCGGAAGAGGTTTACTTGTTACTAGTTTAGCCTATCCCATCTCAATGCATAGTTTAGAAATCTGGTTTATGTTCATTTGTAGTCAAGCCATTGGTTTGAGATGACTATATATTTGTCTTATAAGTAACAACACCAAAATAGAGGTTTTCTCTGTTCCCTAGTACTTTTGATATCAAGGAGGAAATGGGCACAAGTTATTTGTGTACTAATCAATTGTGACTGAACCATGTAGAATTAAGTTGTGCACTAACGGTTCTCCATGTCAAAATAAATTTCAGGTGACTCGAAAGAAAGCTTCAACATTGGACCTCTTGAAGACACGACACATGGATACTTGAATCAATGGCCACCAGATGGTGCTTGCATTTGCCTAAGTTTCTATCTTTTTTTTTATAGATATTTCAATATTACTATTGGGATTTTGTTAATTTATTAATGCTGTATGACAACTGCAAATTTTTCTTGTTGAACACCCCATATGTGTCTTTATCTCTTTGTCAATCCTTTGCCTTGCTTGTAATATCAAATTTTATTATCTTTATTTGGGTGTGCATTTGGGGGGTGGGGGGTGGGGAGGGATTTCTTCTGAATATTTACAAATGTGTATATTCCTAATGGTCTCCAGAGATTCTGCCATGTTGGAGATCTACCATGGAGAAGTACTACAAAAAAGTCCTGTAAGTGTTGTAAAAATTTATAATCTTCCATAACATTATCTCCTTACTTAAATGGGTGACAAATCATTCTTACTAACCTGTATTTTATGCAAAATAATGTACCATTCCATCTACATAATACATCCATGCATCTGAATGCCTAACGACTAATTATTTTTGAACAACGACCCTAATCAAAATGCATACTTTGTACCATCAGGAGTAGCAAATACAACAAGTACACTAATGAATAAGATTGATGTAGTAATTAATGTAAAAAGGGCCAATTGGAAAAAAAGATTCGAAAAATGTGAATAAATAAATAAATCAAGCCATACTCATAACTGTTAATCATTTGGAACTCTGTTAGTACCTCACTAATTATTTGTATTTTCAAAAGAAGCTTGTTTGTGAAATTGCTTTGCAGAATTGTATTTCTAGAAATCTTTGATTTTTCATCAAATGTTTTTTTTATTTTTATTTTCAGTCAGTGTCTGTTTCTATATGCTTGAGATGCATGAAAATTGCCACCCCATGCATATTGGGAAGCTATTTTGATGGAGTTACTGACTTATTGCAATCTTGCTTTTAGAAAGCGTACCTTCTTGTCATTTATTATTTGAAAAATTAGTCTCAGGGAGAACTAATGTGGACTATTCTGGTTTTACTGCCTTAGGGAAGCTGGAAAAAGACTCATCTCGTTAGTTGCATTGGCGCTGAACTTAGAGGAAAACTTCTTCTATGACATTGGGGCATTAAATCAACCAAATAGTTTTCTTCGCTTGCTACACTATCCAGGTTTAGTATCTGAATTTTTCATCTTTATATATTAGTTGATCTTTTGCCTCCCTCCTTTGCACTCTTTTATGTGGAGAGAATGGAATCTTGTTGTCTGTCATTGTTCAAAAATATATTCTGTCTCAGTAACTTGACGAAAAATGCTCAAGGTTTTTTTCTATAACCAAATGAATTGTTCTCCTTCTTCTTTAGATACTTTATTTCATTTACTTGACCATAGCTAGTAGCCATTTTTATCTAAAGTCATCTCATGGATTGATCCCCCATTCAGTGAACTTTGGCCGCTCCTGCTGCCTGCCCGTTACAAGCCTATACCGCCTTTACCACTCATTTGGCTACGAATTATGTCTTAGTCAGTCACGTTCGGCAAACCACATCTGATAATTGAGGATAGGGAAGAACAGTCATTGAAATTGGAATTCAAGTGGGACAACTTCCATAAGCAACAAAAAAACATGACTTCTAGATAGAGCATTGATTACCAGAGAGAGGAATTAGATGTAAATTGATATATATTTCCAATATCAGGTATGTTTTTTTCTCAGTGGATTTTCCTGGATCCAAGCGTGACTGGAAGCCCATTTTTTGTATCCTGTAATGTACCTACAAATAGAAATACAACTGCTTATTCTAATTACAGCTAGTGATGCAATAATATCTCTGAACAACTATACATTAACTGAGCTAAACAATCTATCTTAAGAAAGTGAGTTAAGTAATAACATTGTCATATATTCCAACAGTTATATAGCAGGTTACTAATACCCATCTTGTCATAACTGATAGAAAAGCTTTTAAGGATCACCTTTGATAATTAAATATGAAGTATTTTGAAGTGGTTCAAATATAAGCACCATTCACCTTCTCCAAATTGTATGAGTTCTCTTTCACATTGTTTTTTTTTTTAAATGAAATTTCACAATTGCATATAAACATTTGGTTACATGTACATCAACATGGAGGATTCAGTGCATACCTGTATTTGTATGGGTCCAGATATGGATCTCTTGGTTGCAGATTCAGCAGGTAGTTGGATTAGATCGGTGTATATGTTATGTTATTTGGATCTGGGCCTTGATTCCCCAATTCTCATTCTGATTCAATCCATTAAGAAGCCTGAAATTCTTGTTGCTGCACTATAATTTTGGTGGAGTAGGTTCTGGGCAAATCTAATGTACAACTAAAGCATAGGCAGGTTAACAATCCAACAATTGAACATTGAAAGAGACGTGCATGTCATCAGTTCTTTTCACACAAGACACATCAAAAGATGGGGACTTAAAAATATAATTTGAAGTTTATATACCTCAATGAGGTCTCTTTTCTTGGTCTGGCAACCAGCTTGGATTGCAATCCTGGAGCATATTGAGTAAACATGAATTTAGGCCAAAAAAAACAAGAAATTCACAATTTTAATGTGATTTTGGTGGGCGGATGCATACGGATAAGTTGTTTCATTGATTCAGTTTGCTCGTTATTTTACAGGTGATATAGGACTTGTTGATGAAGAAATGTATGGTGCTTCTGCTCATTCAGATTATGGAATGATAACTCTTCTGGCAACAGATGGTGTAGGTGGACTTCAGGCATGTTAGATTTATACAGTCTAATTCACATCTTTGACTTTATTCACATAAATGTTTCACTTATCAATTAACTTTCACACTGTTGACAGGTTTGCAGGGAAAAAGCTAAAGAGCCACGGGTCTGGGAAGATGTACATTATGTCCCTGGGTTTGTTCATGATTCTAGTTTTGATTTATTATCATATTTTGATGCCTTTGATACAACAGGATTTCCATGCTAATCAACATTTAATGGCCAGGTTAAATGAATCAATCACATAAAATGTGATAATCACTTGTACTTTGTTTATTTGGATTTGTTACCAATGATACAATGCATACTGCACAGTAATCCATTGTATTTTTGAGTGTTTACAATTGCAATTGAATATTGTGCTCATTGCGTAATCTAAATTGTTAATGTTGGGGAAAATCGTAGCTATCATGATTATCCTGAACGAACATAGTCCTTTTTGAGACTGATGAAAGGAATTATTTAAAGCTTGTAAATCGGATTAACAGCATTATGGCCATCCAACTTGCTTTGTAACGGAAATATAAACGAGGATTGGATTTGTGAAGAGCAAGGAAAAGTGTAACTTGAAAAATGATGTCACCCCAGTTTATATGATCCATCAGTGTTAAGGGCGATGTCTGAAATATCTGGGAAAAAGTCGTCATTTAAATGAAAAATGCACATGCCTATTCCTTTATCACTGTAAGTGTTCGCATCATAACACAAACAGTAGTTGTATAACAGTAACACTTCAAGAATTTGTGTTGTTACGAACTCCAAGTTTGGTATTTGACACATTAATCTTTCACCATGTAATGAAGGATTAAATATTATTTAAATTTCAAAGATAGAAAACTGAGCTTCAAATGCCATTCAGTTGTATGTATATATGTGGGAAGTGCAGTTTCCCAAATTTTTATGTTTTGTCTCCCAAATTATGGAGTGCAGGGCCTTCATTGTTAACATTGGTGACATGATGGAGAGGTGGACAAATGGTTTGTTTCGGTAATTTATCACCTTGACAAATCAAAAAACATTTTTTTTTATGTAATTCTTCTTACATACTTCATAAAGATAGGCTGCTTTCCTTTTTGTTTGTCTCAAGTTATAGGCAATTTCCTTGTTGAGAGTATAGATGATTTTTTAGTTTTCTAATATACCCCTATTTAATGTGTCTTGTTATCAACAAAATATGAAATACTCCTATTTAAATAATTATTTAATATTGGGATATATTAGGAAAAATGTAAGGAAAAATTGTATCTCCAACTACATTAATTACATTTTCTTGATCTATGTGAAAAGAAACAACGGATGGAGTACTGTTTATTGGTGCGTTTGAGATGAGTTGTTCAATTGGGTCAATATTAACATTGTTTAGATAGATCAAAGAAATCCACTTCATTTTTCTTCACGCTGCTATTCTCTATGCAGGTCAACATTGCACCGAGTAATGCCAACAGGACAAACGCGATACTCGGTAATCATTTCTACTCTTTGATCTCCATCTTTTGTTCATATTAGCGTCCGTGCCTTATATATCACTAGTTTTGTGTATTTTACTAAGGATTGGTGAATTAACCTTTAAAAAGATGACTCAAAGTTCATATCATTAATTTCCCCGTACCTTTGATTTGGTACCCGAGGCCATATGCCGATGACTATTGTCTACTCGATCTCTAATCTGCAAGGTCCTTTTGAATCTTTTACACACACACACACACAGAGACACACAGACACCTGATGTTCCATGGTTCGAGCTTTAATTGTTTTTGATACTCAGTGAATTCATTTCTTATGCCAAAGTTATGTATCCCAACTGTTGATATAGTGTAGATTTTATGTCGGCTCTTTTGACCAATCTTGGAATGTCGAGAAATTTACTTGTCAATGGCTGCCTGAGTTTTCATTCTTTTATTTAGCTTTCATTGTAATAACTGTGTATATGCTGACAATTTTTTTTTTTTTTTTATGCAATTAGTAGATGGCTTTCTTTTTGGATCCCAATCCAGATTGTGTGGTGGAATGCCTTGAGACTTGCTGCAGTGAGTCATCTCCTCCAAGGTATATAAACATGTAAACTTTGATAAGAATTATTAATTTATTATCCTTTGAAAATTATGAAATGAAATACCTTAATTGAATCAAAGTAAAAGGTTATTTCTGTATATTTCAACGTGTTGATTGTTTCCTTCCTGTCTTTGCTAGAGAATGGCAATGATGCTTATGGTTTTGACTGTTCACAGATTTCTGCCAATCCGCAGTGGAGACTATCTGGAAGAGCGCTTCAAACTTACATATGGCTCGTGACGGATTAGAGCATGTCTGTCTAAGCTTAGAAGTAAGTCAAACTTATTTTTAAGTAAACTTTTGTATCAAAAATGCTCTTTTTTTATTATTGCTTTTTAGTGAGAAAAAATTATTTATTTTGACATTAAGCGAGGGTTACTAGTAACTTGTTTCAAACTTTGATCAACAAGAAAATTATTTATTGTAAAACTTACATATTTACACAAGTAAAGTTGCATAGACAAACAAGTAGTTACATTTTTTTGCTTGCAAAACTCAATTTTTGAAAGCAATTAGTAAATTCTAAGCAGAATCAAGCATGCTAGGCTTGTTCCATCAATAATCAATAATTAGTTAATACACGAAACTCACTCCATTCTATAGCTATGAAGGGAAACACTGGGTTTTCTGCTGCTGCTTTTTTTTTTTTCCTTTCCTCTTGTTGCTTGTAAAGCATTAACTTGCATGGGTTTAGTAACTTCTATTTCTTTAAAATGCAGGAGCTGCTACCAAGAATATGGGCGAAGCACCCTAGAAAATTCACCCTGCACTGCGAACCTTTGTCTGAAGATAAATGGGGTGACTTCCACACGCCCCCCCCCCCCCCCCCCCCCCCCCCCCCCCCCCCCCCCCCCCCCCCCCCCCCCCCCCCCCCCCCCCCCCCCCCCCCCCCCCCCCCCCCCCCCCCCCNCCCCTTCTTTCGGTCAAAATCAACGGTTTTCGTGCTATTTTAAGTTATAGATTTTCATTTCCCCAAATGGTTGTATATTTCGTGAAATTTGCTATAATATAAATATACTTTCTAGAGTATGTTTCATTATTTCATTATGAACAAGATTTGAATAGTTTAATGGGTCGATTTCTTTTTGCCTCTGTTACTTGTGTTGATCCAGAAAGAGAGAATTCTTGGTATTTTATTCTCAATTTGTGTATTGAGTTCAAGAATTTAACTACGTATTATTTTGACGACTAGTCGTCAAGTTCAATATATTTTAGCTTAATCCTTTTCGTTTGGTGGAGGGACAATCAATGCATTAGTCGTCTCTTGTTACTCGGTGCATGTATTGTTGAGCTTGAAAATTTTAATAGTAAGCAAGATTACTTAGAAGAAAATAAGTAAATATTACAATAAAAATCATTCTTGTTTGTGAGATTGAAAATTACAAAATTAGTTATCTTAAAAGTAACATTTATTTACAGACAAACCAAGTTTTTTTTAATTTATAAATAAGAAAAAGGTCATAAGTAGTTTTTAATTATTTGTTTAATCGGTTATGCAACATTTATATAACGATTTACTTAAATGTTCACGTACACATGATGATCTGAAATATGATTAGTGAGTTGGCCAGGCTCGGGTTGAGCCTCAGTTGGGGAGTTGGCCTCGAGCCCAAGCATCGAGCCACACGGGCCGGCTCGTGTC
>CAIGRT010184833.1:0-10495 GCA_903798405.1 Fraxinus platypoda
CTAATGGTCACTTTCTCAATAATTCAATCTTGATTCCAACTATACTTCTTCACGCCTTCATCAATATAATGATAATAACAAACCAAAATTTAAAAGACTAATAAATAAATATACAAAGATCAATTTCACTTGAATCCTAGACCGATCTTTAAAATTCTCCGCTTCTATAATCTTAATTATTATGAAAGTGGAATTCCAAATATATTGCAAGTACAAGGTGAATTTTTGTTTCACTTAAAAATTTGGTTCGAAATACATACTTTGAAAATACAAATGTTTTGTACCCCACAAATTTATATATTGTGTTTGTATATGTGCGTGCGTGCGCGCGCGCAAATGCGTGCACGCCCGCCGGGGGGGGGGGGATTAATTATAAAATTTAAATAAACAAATATAACTCATTTTTTATGGCTAAAATTATTTAATAGAGATAATTCATCAAGCAAAATTTATTCAATTGCTTCGCTTATATTTGACCCCAATTTTTTAAAACTTATTTTCAGTCACACATATTCATAAGTTTTATGAATTTTTCAATCACGCGATTTATCAAATTTTAATTTTTAACCAAACGAGACGGGGCAAAATAACATGATGGTATTGGAGCATGAATGGACACAAATGAGTACTCTTATGATTTCTTTTTGGACCCCTCTATAAGTCTATATACATCCACGCCTTTCAGAATATATAAAAAATGATGAATAACAGTCAAAATCCAAAATTAGAAGGCTATATCCAACAGTGAAATCAATCAAAAGCTATGGCTGCTTATGAAAAAAATAATAAAGAGAAAGGAAATACTTGGATCGGATATCATGAACAAGAAATATTTCTTTTACCCCATCAGTTTACATCCACAATAGAAGATTAATACAAAGGTCCGATCAAAACTTGAAAGAAATTTCTAAGTTCATTTTATTTGCTACTAATTCCTGCTGAACCTGAGAATAGACAGCTAATGAGTTTCACTAATGCCCAGACTGCAGCTTTCACCTAGGATTTGAAGGTGTAATCTTTATAACAAGTCCAGGAAAAACATCATCCGGGTCATGGATATGGGGATTGCGCTCGACTATATACGGATCATTACATTTGTCACTGATGGTATGAAGGGTTTCTCCTTCTCGGACGACGTAGATTTCGTCGCAGGGTCTGTCCTGAAGTTGCCTTCCTCGAACATAATCATTTGCAGTCCCATCTTTTATGGAGCTCATTAAAATAAGGGCTATCAGAGCTATGGCACAGCACCATGAAACTGCATCGGCTATGGCCATTGAAGCTTTTACGGTTCTGTATTTTGAAGAGGAAACCATGTGGACAGGAGTTTTTGGTCGACTCTTGCAGGTGACTACAACTCCGAGTTGAAGGGGGTGGGTGGGGTGGCGTGGGGAAGAGAAGAACAAATGAAGGGGTTTTATCGTTGATGAGGAAGAAATTGTGGAAGTCTATTTATAAAGAGAATAATGCTACTAAAATTGGGATTGCAAACCGGGGCAGGAATAGGTGCTGTCAAAGTTTTAAGTTTTTTTTTTTTTTTTTTTTAAGCTGTTCAATGATATTGTTTCACGTGTTTTCATATTTTTAATTCTTAATAAAATATTAAATATAAAAATAATTATTTTGTTTGGACATTTTAAGTTTATTGATTAGTTAATTACTTACATAATATTAGTTCAATAAATTTTGAGTTTAAACTACTTGAGATTTTATACACGGTGATTCTAATAGGTTATAAAGTAGATAAAAATCTTGAGCTCAATTAAATCTCACGATCTCACATTTTGGTGCCGTTAAAATTTCTTGGGGGTGAGTCCCATGCAAAGAAGCCCCTATTTGACTCTCTTTACAAAAATAATTTATTTCTCATTCTCATTTTCAATCGTACATTCACACAATAAAATATTTTCCACGTGAATCCAATTTTTTTTTTTTACTTTTTAACCACATTCTCCAAAATTCACTATTCAACACATTATTTTTATACAATAAAGACCATCAAACATGGACTAAGTCAAATAAGTAACAAATGAGCAACCAAATTGATTAGTTTTTAGATTAAGCAATTTTAATATAAATAAAACAAATTTATTTTTCGAACCGCTGATATTCGTCGCAGGGTAAATCACCACCTCTCAGGACCCCGACTAATGCGTCCATTATAAGTGATAATGGTGAGATTTACATTAACGTGAGTGAAATGAACTTTTTAAATAATTTGATCTTATTAAAAAATTACATTATGTGTGAATTATCTACTGTGTGTAGCATGCACTAAACAAGAATCATGCAGGAGTGCAGATTGAACTGGTAAACTTCTTATGGGTGTAATCTAGCCATCAGTAGTGGTTGGAAGGGGCATTTTGGTGGCAATATTCTAAAATAGTAGTTGTGATGTTCAAAACATGTTTACTTGTACGATGCAATAAACTTATTTTATATTTTTTGGCGCATTAATAAAATGGTTGTTGTATTAGTATAAACAAAACTACTCTATTTAAAAAATAAAAATAAAACTTGTTGAAAACTTAATTCATCAACATTGGACAATGGTGGATGGTCTCTGCTCAATAATTTTACAGTAATTGGATGGCAGTCTTCGATGTTGCCATCCAAACAGATTGTACTATACTTCATTATATATATATATATACACACACGTATTATTGTACCATTATACGATTGAACTCAAAATATATTTAAAATTTTATATAAAGCTTTAGAGGGTGTTTGGTGAGGATTAAAATTGGATTTTTAGTAGATTGTGATAGAAGTTTTTGAAATGTGTGGTTGAAAAGATGTGAGATCCATGAAATATGTGGTTAATATTGATTGTTTGACTTTGATTTAGATTAAAATCAGATTTTAATCCGGCTCAAACGGACTTTTAGTTAGACTTGCCATTAAGTTCTTTAATAATCTCATTAATCAAGGCAACTTGTCAAAGACTCAAAAAAGTATATACAATTGGGAAAATTCGACCTTTTAACTTTAAACTTCAAAAAGGGTTATCAGAACCCAACGTCCATACATTTGGAGTTTATTGTACAAAACGTCTATACGTTTCTTTTCTTTTTTTTGTATTTTCATCTATATTTTTACCTTACATTGGTGAAATCATCATTTCCATCAACTTTTATCCAATTTCTCAATAAAAATATGTGAAATATTGAGTATGCCCTTCTATTTAAATAAAATAAAAAGAAAAGAAAAGCAAAGTAAAATAAAATAAAATAAAGAATTAATTGAAACCATACTCTCTATTTTTTTTAAAAAGTACAAACGAATCTCAAATAAATTATTAAAAAGGAAAAAAGAAAGGTTCCCTTCTTTTCTTTGTCTTCCTCCTCCTCGTCCACCTCCTCCACCAGCACCACCAATTGCTGTTATTCATAGATGTTTGATAAAGCCCATAAAAGTCAACAAAAAATCTGGAAAATTGAAAATAATCAGTTTTGACCTTAAAAAAATAGCACAAAAACTTGAGCACATATCTACTCTACAAACAATGATTTACAAACAATGAAAGATTAAACTACCTATTTTCAAAATTATTTCTACCAAATAATTTAAATCGATTGTACTTAAATACAAGCATAAAAGAAAGATGAGATTTTAACTACTCTACAACAGGAAAGCTTAATAGGTCCATTAATAACAAGCTCATGAAAGCAATAATGTAAAAAAGGAGGAAATATATATTTATATTAATCAATTGCTGGCTATAAACTAAAAATAAATCAAGAAAATAAGACAATTACCTAAAAATAAGCACTTAAAATCCAAACATGAAAATTTAAGCCATTAGACCGCAATGAATGAAAATCCAAATACTAAGCTTCAATCAGCACAGAAAATCCAAGAATAAAGCTCACAGAGACCAAAGTCGGATCAGAAGGAAGCTCGTTAGAGAGAGAGAGAAATTTTGAAAACAAAAAACTGAAAAGTGGTTAAGCTGAATTCATAATCTGGTTTTCTTAAATACAAAAAGAACCTACCATGTACAATGAAATCAAGATAGAAATTAGCCAACTAAATCTGGAAAATGAAGTGTTTAAATCAGTTATCCACTACATATATGCGCCTAGCAGGATCTGTCAATAAATTAAAAGTTTGGTGGCGGCGGCGGCGGTGGAGGAAGGGGAAGAGGAAGAGACTTGTTTTTTTTTAATTTTTAATAATTTATTTGAGACTCGTTTATACTTTTTTAAAAATTTGCGAAAATGGTTACAATTAGTTATTTATCTTCCTTTGCTTTTATTTTCGTTTTATTTAAATAGAAGAGTATATTCAACATTTCACATATATTTATTGAAAAATTGAATAAACATTGATGGAAATAATGATTTTCGCAATGAAAAGGTAAAAAGGGTGAAAATTCAAAAAATTTAACGTATAGATATTTTGCACAATAAATTTCAAAGGTACAAACGTTCTGTGCCCACCACCCCTCCTTCAATCAGTCAATGGCCCCACATGGTGTTGTGGGGCTCAAAATAGTACAATTAAAAAAAAGCATAAAACGAAGGTAGTCATATTGAACTCCCTTAACAAGAGAAGCTCTACCATTGCTCCATCATCGTCGTATGTATTGCACTATGGCTTTTCACCAACGTTAGTGTCGGAGCCAAGAGTCGCTATTCTTGAAGTTGCCAATGGGATTGGCCAGCCACTCTCTCTCTACTCATGAAGTTTAACCCGCTTTCTAAGTTGGACCCATACGACATTGTCAGCATTCCCAGTGTCGCCATTGACATTAGATCTAAGGTCCCTTGTGTTTTCCCTCTGTAATTATTAATCTTTATTCTAATGTGGATTTGAGGTAAGGTGGTGGTGAGGTAAAATGAAGAGTGATTGTGACCAACTAAATAAATAATTTGTGACTAATAAATAATTTATGACCTATTAAAATGTATGATTTGTGATTAAATACGTAAGTGTAACCTACAAATCATGTCTTTGTGAATGTGATTCAATGTAATTTGCAATTATTATGTGATTGTGATAATATGTTGTGTTATTATGATCGTGGCTTATTTTTAAATTATAGGTCACAATATTTTATCTGATGTCACGAAATGTGATCACCTGATTTTTGAAAAAATTTCAAAAGTTTTTTTTTTTTTGAAATTGTATTTTAAAACATTTAGTTATGAATTTTTCCCTATACAATTAATAGGAAAAATTGCAATCATTCATCCCCAATTAATTTAACCAATTGGTCTCAAATCTTTAAAAGAAGTAAACACTTAAAACTATTCATTATAGTTGCACGAAAAGTCTTCAATGCTAGAAATTATCCAAATATCCATTGACTCATCACTTGACTCTCATGAAAATATTTCTTACTTCAAGCATCTAGCCAAATCGAGAAACATAACTTAGTTTCATGAAAATAGAATGTGAAGGCGCAACAATTTATAAGATAGATGGTTTCTATTATTCTGCATTGATTGTGAAATTGTTCAACTCGCTCTGGTTTAAAATTGAGGGCCAACTTTCAATTATTCACAAAATTTTACCGAGTTAACATATAGAACACATAGTAGTGCGATAGATTAGTTGTGACTTCTAACGCAAATTGCTAAATGAATTGTGGCCTCCCCACATCCCACCCTAGAAAATATAAAATAATCAAACTAATTAAAGAAGTTCGAAAAATACGACCATTTGCATAGATATAGGGAAATACTCATAAATTTATAATGAATTGTGAATTTTTGACTCCACTTATTCAAAATTTGTCGAGGGAGGCTCAACTTATCCAAATTTTGTTGGCTGGGTTAACTTAATCATAAACGCTGAATGTACGTAATATAAAATTGATCTAAACTTCGAGAAAGGAAGTTGTAGTGTACCTTAAGTCTAGCTTATGGGACAATGTCGTCGTTGAGGGATTTGGAGTTTGGCTCTTCGCGTGCTAAAATGGAAGGCAATGAATATGGCTCAACTTGGTCAATTATATGTCCATAATTTTGAAAAGTTCCTTTATTTTTCTTTATAGGACAAGCATCATTTGGTGGTATCCCATTATAGTAGTATGGTCTACGGAAATCGAAATCAGAGAAGAAGGAAAAAAAAAAACGTCTTAGTTTCATTTTATTTTTTATTCCTTGGATTTTGTGTGAACACATGTTCGAGCAATTGAATTGAAAGGCAATAGAGGTCACCACTCTAGTTCATGGACCTCCATTGGAATTACATGATCGTGATTCTCTAAGGGTGACCAGTCCGTTACTGCACTCCAAATGTTTGATGAAATGCGTGAAAGTGGACTATCTGGAGATAACACCTCGTTTATATTTGTATTTAAAGCTTGTGCTAAAGTTTTAGATATTTTATATGGAAGAAGAGTTCATAGTCATGTTATAAAACTTGGGTTTGGAGCGTATCTTTATGTGTAATTCTTTAATACATATGTATGCTTCTTGTGGTGATTCGGAGTCTTAGAAAAGTGTTTGATGAAATGAATGATAAAGACTTAGTTTCTTGGAACTCATTGATTTGTGGGTATAATCAGTGCAAGAGGTATAAGGAGGTTTTAGGACATTTCAATGCAACGAGGCAGGTGAATGTTAAACCTAATGCAGTGACTATCGTTAAAGTTGTATTAGCCTGTAGTTATTTGGATGAGTGGGAGATTGCGGATGCTCTGGTTATATACATTGAGGAAATCCATATTAAGATTGATTTGTAGTTGGAGAATACATTGATTGATAAAGCGTGGCTTGGTTGAGGTAAGCTTGTGGAATTTTTGATGGCATGGTGGAGAGGATTAGGAATATTGTTTCTTGGAATGCCATGATTATGGGGTATGCAAAAGTAGGTCACTGTGTCGCAGCGAGGGTACCTTTTGATGAAATGCCAAGGATGTGATTTCATGGACTTCTACGATGATGGCCTATTCTCAAGCTACCCAATATAATGATGCTATTATTCTTTTCCAGGAGATGATGGTGGCCAAGGTTAAGCCTGATGAAATAGCGGTTGCTAGTGTGCTTTCTGCCTGTACACATTTTGGCATGCTTGACATGGGCACAGCAGTGCAAAATTTTATTTGCGATCATGGTGTAAAATTATATATGTGTGTGTGTGTGTGTGTTTACGTTGAAAATGCTTTGATAGATATGTATTGCAAATGTGAATCAGTTGAAAAGTCTTTGGAGGTTTTTCGTGAAATGGAAGAGAAGGAATCTGTCTCGTGGACTTTAATCATCTCTGGACTTGCGGTGAATGGCATTTCTAATCAAGCTCTTGAACTTTTCTCTCAAATGTTAAGAGAAGATGCAAGGCCAACCCATGGAACCTTTGTTTGGCATATTACTCAGTGCTCGCGCTGGTTTGGTGGATAAAGGATTCGAATTTGTCCACAATATTCAAAATGATTATGGATTCATACTAGAAATGAAGCATTATGGGTGTGTGGTCGATCTTTTAACTTGTGCTGGCAATCTATCAAGGGCATACGAGTTCGCTAAGCATATACCCGTTGTTCAAGATGTTGCTTTATGGAGGATGCGACGTATTGCTCGTAGATTTCATGGTAATCTGGTTTCAGCTGAAATTGCTTCCAACAAGCTTCTTGAATTAGATCCAAGTAATCGTGGGAATTATGTACTTTCATCCAGTACTTATGCTGGAGTAGAGAGATGGGATGACGCTATATAAAACTTAGGGAACTGATAAATGAGAATGATGTGCAGAGACCATTAGGTTGGAGTTTATAGAAATAAATGGTGGAATTTCTTGGACCTCCCAGAAACAAGTGCCAGTTTCTGAACGTAAATGAAACATATGAAGTGTCTAAAACGAAAAGTTCTTCAGGGCATAGATATCATTGTCCAGATGTCTTTTAATTCAGGGGATATCTCTGTAGAAGGTATGGGCGAAAGGATTAACTTTACACCCTAACTGAACTAATTGCAAGCAAGCAGGATATGCCGTAGTGGTGCACGACAAACTATGCATTGGCATGCTAAAATTGCCAGAGTCGATCATAGAGCTGCAAGAAAGTTTATAGAAGGGTAATGCAAAACCAAACATGCAATGGAGATTCTGATTGTGGATGTAGATATTTACCGTCTATCAGTTGCAAAGGAGCTTTGAGCAAATGAGACTGTCAAAGTTTCAACTGTTATAAAGATTAGTTTGTTTTTGCATGAAATCTCCTAGTTATATGGAGATTAAGACGAGCCAGTACATCCAAGTTCTGGAGAAGAACCTATAGAAGGGATTTAGTGTCAAGAGTGTAGGAAGATCAGAGTGTACTCCAATGGGATTGCAGTATCATAACTCACCATGAGCTGGATGTGTGGGGAACAGATGCTTTCAACGCTAATTTTTTTTTTTTATGGACACCCTATTGACATGGCACATAGTATCTGCAAGAGCCAAATAAAGTGGAAGCAATGGAACTGCTGCAGTGACTGTCGCTATCATTGCATGTTTTCTAGGGAAGAAGATAGACAAAAACCTGGTCACAAGGCTGCCAAATATTGTAGGAATGGTCATTGCAGGGTATTTGTGGGATCAGGTACATACATGCTGTTCCATAGGCTTTGGTTTTCCTCATTGAAATTTGATATAGCTGTTCCATAGGCTCTGGTTTTCCTCATTGAAATTTGTATGTTTGATGATATCAGGAACCTGTTTCTGTGGCTGTCGTGTCATTAATCTTTCAGTACAATTCCATTGATGCATATCCTTGTAAATTACAAGCTGCCTTTTAGACCAAATGAGAATCTATACTATGAATATACTGACGTGTGGCATTTATATGCAATTTTCGTAATGAAAACCTAGTTCTGGAGTGCGGTTTTCCACAGTTGCTGAGCATCATCTCTTGTTCCTCCACCTCTTCCTCATTTGTCATATAGTTTAAGTATCACGATTGATGTATTTGAAACATTTCTACATACATGGTTTTGGCATATATGTTCATATTTAGCAAAATGTCGTTCTAGGGAGTTCTACATTTAGAGACGTATTGCTCATTCCACTTTGCATTGCCCATTAAATAGGAAAAAGTTTCCACCTATCAAAAGTTTTGTAACAACTAGAAGAGTCAATATGAGATATAAGCAACTGGTTCATCTTTCTAATCATAAGCAAGCACATATCCAAGCTAGCATCAAATGCCCCGGATGGAAGAAAATATGAAAAATAAACATCAGCTCCGAATTCTTTTAATATATATTGAAGCTGAAAAAAGTACGGGGTGGTGGGGGGTAGGGGTGGGTAGAAATGAGAGTCATAAAGGCAGTCCAACCATGGCGTTGTACCATTATTATAGATACATAATATTTGTTTATACCATTCTGATTTGTGGTCAAGAATAGCTCCAAAGATTATCCGGTTCCAAATCATCCGGCGAGTCGCCGTCATCCCCCGGAGTTTTCATCCTTGGTGGGCTTACTAGCATTCCCTTTGCCATATCCACCAGCAAATTTGGCATGTCAAAAAGTGCCTCCTCATCAACAAATTCTTGTCCAGCAGGCATATGCTCACTGGAAGAAGCTCCGATTCCGGTCTGCTCTTGTCCGGCCGGCGTTTGCTGTTCTTGAAGAGTGGCTGGATGACCACCACTTTCTTGTGGAGGTGCTCTAGCAGCAGCCGCACTAGCTGCTGCCGCTCGTATATCAGTGGCTGATTGAGACGCTGGTGTTGGATACGATTTTATTAACTCAGGAAAATTTACTGCAGCATCAAGGCCTTTCAATGCCAAAGCAGCAACATCATAGGCTGCAGCAGCCATTCCTGGGGTAGGGTACGTTCCGAGCCATATACGCTTAGTTTTACGTGGTTCGCGAATTTCCGACACCCATTTTCCGCTCCTACACCGAATGCCACGATAAAATGGATGTCGTCCCGATGATGGTGGAGCACCCGTTGGACTGGAAACAGTGGTAGTTAGGGGTTGGGACAAGGGTTCCTGTGAAGTGTTTGATGAAAAAGTGTCACGGGATTGGTCCTCCTTAGGACTTAAAGGGTCATTTTGGGGTACATTGGGACGATTAGCCATGCATTTAGAATCAAATGTATGCCTTTCGTGGAAAAAAATGATTTTGTTTTTAGGGTATTTAAGGGAATGAAAATCAGTAGAAAAAGCGTGGGGAATTCGCAGTGGGGCTATACTTTTAAAACGCTAATTGCACGTGTTTTAAGGTCCATGAGTTTAATAATTGGTCCAGCCTAGTTAGAGATTAGCTGTTACTTATTATTTGGTCACTATTTCCTTCCTTTGGATTTCGTATTCTCTATCAACCTCGTACTTTCTAATTTTCTTTTCCGTTTAAAAAAAAATAAAATTGACTAGGACAACACCGAGTGAGATTTTGGTTTAACTAGTGGCTTATTGGTGGATTAATCCTTATTGGACAATGCTACATGTACTACATGAGGTACTACATGGTTTACTACATAGCCAAGTGGCAGCCATGTATTGGAGCCTCGGGTGTGGGGCCGAGTACAATTTGTAGTACATATAGTTTAATCC
>CAIGRT010184839.1:0-12752 GCA_903798405.1 Fraxinus platypoda
AATATGTAACTGGCCAACTCAACTTTCGTCATCCAGGTAGGCTTGTTCAGTTTTCTTTTTTAATTTTTAGTTTTGATTTTAATTTTCAGATTTATTACAAAATTCAATCTCATTATTATATTTGTAACTTATATTTAGGGCATGTTTGGTACAGATTTTAATTTGATTTTAATATAAGTCAAAGTCAAATAATCAATATCAATAACATCTTTCATAGGTCCCGCAACTTTTCAACCACATATTTCAAAAACTTCTATCACAATCTACCAAAAATTCAATTTTAATCATCATCAAACACCTTCTTAATTTGGGTGAGTGATGGAGTTGGACGGAGTGAAGTTTGGTAGCCAACGGGACAATTTTGGAAGTTCGATGAGTAAACCGTGACATAGAACAAATTTCGGTGAGTAATCCGTGATATAGAGCAAAGTTCGGTGAGTAATCCGTGACATGGAGCAAAGTTCGGTGTGTAACTCATTTGCACACATGACGTTGATGTGACATATAATTAGCAATTTAATGTGTCACGTCATCATACCGTCAGTCACGTGGACAACGTTATTAACGGTTTTGATCCAGTAACCAACGGAGTGGAACGGTTTAAAGTTGAGTTGCCAATGAAATAAGTTTTAAAGGTAGTTGAGTAAACTGTGACATGTACGAAAGTTCAGTGCCTAATTAAACATTTAACTCATATTATTTTTATTCCTATTTTTATATACACAAAAGAAATGAAAAGGTCAGAAATCGGGGAAGAAGAAGAGGTTTTCGAAAATTGCGTGAATGTTCACAGTAGTGTTAATTTTTCATTTCTCTGCCTTCCAATTCCGATCGAGCCCCCTCTCTTTTGCTCTGTATTCATAAATCTACAAACTAGAAATTGGTAGAGAAATAGAGGTATATCCATTTAATTGTTGAAGAAAATCTTAAGAAGAATTAAGGGAAATGGATTTGGATAATTGGATAGCGAAAGTTAAAGAGGGTCAGCACTTGTCTGAAGATGAGCTTCAACTCCTCTGCGAATATGTACGCCTTTCTTCTTCTTACTCCATTTTTTGCATTTTTTTGTTTCTTACTCTGTATGTAAATACATTCAAGAAATCAAGAATTTGATTCGGTTTTTTTGTCAGTTAGATTTTTGTATTCTGGGCATTTGTTTTGTGGGTTTTATAAGAGAGAGCTTGAGGTTTGAATATTTTTGGGAGTATTTGTAAAGCTGCACTCGTGTGAGCTCTTTAAGGATCATGTGTAATTACAGACACATTGTATTATGTTTAATTCTTCTATTTTTGAAATTTAATACATTCATTAGTTTGATTATGTGACGAATGATATAATATCAGCGCAGTCTTTTATTACTGGTCTGAATTGTAGTGGCTGAGGACAAAGAAATTAGTAATTGCACTGGGGTTTCCAGAATACATGAACTGCAGAATAAATAGACTAGTATATGCTTCCAAACCATAAGATCCTTTCTTTTAGTATAATTTTATAGATTGGTAAGAATCAAATCTCTGCCAACAAGTGATTGAAACTGGATTCTTGACATCCCATATTGGTATAGCTTTATTTCATTCTGCCTAAAGAAATTTTGTCCGTTGGTAATTTAGTGTTATTCTTGTTCTATGGTGTGTTTCAAGGAAAGAAGTAATCGACAAATTTCAACAATAAGTCATCTTTTTGCTTGCAATGAAGAGGAAAAGGGACTTCTTTACGTGCTTGTTCTCTTCCTGGTCTACTTGTGTCATTCCATATCTGTATAATACTCTTATTATTTAGGGATTTTGGCACTTTTTGTCACAAGCTAAAACCTACTACTAACAAGTTTTTGGGGACCGAAGGGATATTTTTGTTTTCTTTCCATAATTTTTACTATTTTCTAGTATTTACGTATCTCAGCAATTAGGAACCAAGACTAGGAATTTTTGATGTGCAGGAATTTTTGATTGAGGTCATTTAGGCTATGATGTTGAGCAGTTTATCGCACGTCTTCGGTAAACTCCTTCCATCTTTGTGTTCCGCCGTTTTTGACCTTAGTGATTGCCATTTCCACTATATCGGAGTTACTTAGATGTAAAAATTTTAGAAAAATTGAATTAATTAATTAATTGAAGTGAAGCATATCCTTTGTATCGGTGTGAGAAGATGTACTGATGTTGCTTTCAGGAATGGTGGATGATTCGTCCTCTGTAACAACAGTTGGGTCAGTGATGAGTTGTGTGGTGAGGGTAGAGGTGGGGGCAACAGTTGGCTGGCTGGTGGTTTGGGTGGGGGTGGATTTGGTTGGGGAATGGGAGTGATTGGAGAAGAAGACTTGTTTATTTTGAAAACATTTAGGACTCTTGCTGCAATTTTCCTTTTATTTTTTATTTAGTTTCTTTCCTTTTTTGTATTTATTTAAAGAGGGAGCAAATTCGTCATTTCACGTGTCCAAAATGGTGGAAGGAAGAGTTTTGATACATTTATGAAAGCTTGAGGATGTCTGGTGCAAAAAAAAATAAAAAATGGTTCAGGGTAGATTAGTAACATTTCGGGAAGGTTGAGGATGAAAAGTGCCAAAAGCCCTGTTTATTTTTTATTTTAGGCTGCTCCACATTCTGGCATTGTTGTCTTTTTTGTTTGCTTTCTGGTGCTATGCTATCCCTTACGTTCTTCTAATTTTAGTTTGCAACTTTTGTATTAAGGTTAAGGAGATATTGATTGAGGAGTCAAATGTTCAGCCTGTAAATTGTCCGGTTACAGTATGTGGGGACATCCATGGACAGTTTCATGATTTGATGAAACTCTTCCAGACTGGAGGTCATGTACCGGAGACAAATTACATTTTTATGGTAAATCTTGTATAAATATGTTCACCTAACTTCCTTTTTATACTTGTTCTGTCTTTGGACTCTTTTATCTACATTGTGAAACTTCTTCTGTCTTGGCAGGGAGATTTTGTTGACCGTGGTTACAATAGCCTAGAAGTTTTCACAATTCTTTTGCTTCTCAAAGCAAGGTGCATGACATGCCTATTTATGTTCTATATTTGAATTTTTAAAATTTATTTGTATGTCAATTATTTCGTTCAATTGCTTCAGCAAATATTCTCAGCCATCTGCTTGTCTAATTAAATTCGCGATCATGTTGAAGCAAGGTTTAGAATGAAAAATCATTGCACATAAGAATTGGGTTCTTGATACGGAGCTGGGATCTTCATGTCTAATTGCATTTATAAATTAAAGTGACATGTCAATAGACAGTTAATGAATAAGTTAATGAATGTTCTTGCTGTTCTAGTTAGTTATAATCCTTTTATGAATGCATATCTAAGCTCATGCTGAATTATTGTCTGCTTACTGTCTTCATAATCTTAAATTCACTAGGCAATGGTGCAGAAAATATCCAGCCTTACTTTGATGAACTATTATTACTGCAATTGCAATGAATTTTATGGATAACATGTCTGTTTCGTACGATTTTTGCAAGCTTCGTAGATTGAACGTTCAATTTGTTAGGGAAAAAAATCAGATATATGCTCCAATATAATATGAGATTCTCTGTAGTTGATATATTCTCATTTGATTAATAATATATATTTCATTTGTGTTTTGCTACAGATACCCAGCGAACATTACTCTCCTACGTGGAAATCATGAAAGCAGGCAATTGACTCAGGTAATCAATATTGTAACTTCATTCGTTGTGCTTTCAAGGTCAATATAATTATATGGAATCAATAAATAAGCTCAAAAGTGGAACTGCAAGTGCACATGATGGTAAATGTTTCAATTAGTATTTGGATCATTTGGACAAAAAAAGAAACAACAAAATTTTTGAAGGAAAGGAACGAGTTGTAGCTGAGCAAGGGAAACTTTTTCATCCTTTTGAGTTTCTAGGGATGAGGAGTCCAGGGATTTCTTTTCTCATTAATCGTTAGAACTGTGTGTTTTATTCTTGATTTCTCTTTCCCCTTTCGTAGTCAGATTATATCATGTCCTCTTGTACTTAAATGATAAATGAATGATTGTTTCTCATAAAATAAATTAATTGGCTTTTGTTATTTTTAAGTAATGAACACTCTTGATTAACTGCATCATCTCGACCAGGACTTCGAGGGGCGATTGGTGAGACAAGAACGTACTCTATATTCAGTTATGCCTTGATTATTACTATCTCGCCTTAAGTTCTCTTTGGACAGAAATGATTGGGATGCATATTGTCGTTTGCTTATTTTATGCCCTTGGTAACGAACATACAATGTACTACAATAGCATTTTCGTTTACTGCTAAGTGCTGATGAGCTTTTCCATGTAATCATCCTCGGTAGGTCTATGGATTTTATGACGAATGTCAAAGGAAGTATGGGAATGCAAATGCTTGGCGGTATTGCACTGATGTCTTTGACTATCTAACTCTATCAGCAATTATTGAAGGAACGGTATGCCATCTTTCTTTTTGGTCTCTCTTTACCTATCATTTAAAGAGGGTAGCTGTAAAAACTCTCACCTCTTCGGACTAACAGGTACTTTGTGTGCACGGCGGGTTATCCCCAGATGTTAGAACTATCGATCAGGTTTGATTATTTTTCTTTTGTAATATAATGTACATTTACCATGAGAACTTTGAAGTTGATAGAAAGGTGAATTTAGGTTCAGTGGGATGAGTGCTAATTGCTCAGCTATGCTCAACCAGAACATGCTTTTACTAAAAGAAATAAGTATTGAGCATGTTGCATATATGTGATATTTGGTCATTTAAGCATATAATTACTATGGAGGAGTGGGTTTGTTTCAGGAACGGCATATTTTTAATTTCTTACTAATAGTGATGAACTTTTAATGTTTGGACGTGACAAATGTTAATCTATTGTGCTTAGTTTAGTCCACCTTTTGGTTTACACAGTCCAGTCCATATCAGATGAAGCCCCTGCTTGGTCCCCATTTTTATAACTCATTTTCAACCGCACATTTAATGGGACCTACGACTTTTATCAACTTTTCAACCATAAAAATCTACTAAAAATCTAATTTTTATTTAAACCAAGCAGGGTAAGTTATATTCATCAAGTCCAGTTCATGCTAGATTATATTATGTCCTTGTTTGGTATGGATTAAAATTAAATTTTTAGTAGATTTTGATAAAAATGGATGAAATGTGTGGGTCCCATGAAATATGTGGTTAAAATTAATTATTGATTTTGACTTGAGATTTTTATCAGATTTTATCCATACCAAACAGGGGCTATATTAATTTCTCTGTCCTTGTTTCCTTCCAGATTCGAGTTATTGATCGGAACTGTGAAATCCCCCATGAAGGGCCTTTCTGTGACCTAATGTGGAGTGATCCTGAAGATATTGAGACATGGGCTATGAGTCCTAGAGGAGCAGGCTGGCTTTTTGGGTCCAGGGTTACTTCTGAGGTAAGTCCATGACACATGTGAGAAGCTTGGTAGCAAATGGTGCAGCAGACGTTCATTCTCGTGGGTGAACTGCCCACTCTAGCTAAAGGAACATCCAAGAGAATCCAGATAATGATTTATGACATCTCAAAAGTTCGAGATAGTTGTGTTGGTTCAAACATAATAAGTAATGCTAAAACTTGTAGTTGTTTTTTGCAGTTCAATCACATTAACAAACTTGATCTAGTTTGCCGAGCCCACCAACTTGTACAAGAAGGTCTAAAGTACATGTTTCAAGATAAAGGACTTGTAACTGTGAGTTGCCATTTCTATATCTGAGCGATGACTGTATTTCATGGTGCAATTTTTTTCGTGTATTCTTTGATAATCTCATTGCTCATTTGAATATGCAGGTGTGGTCTGCTCCAAACTATTGTTACCGTTGTGGAAATGTTGCCTCAATATTAAGCTTCAATGAGAATATGGTAGTACTGCTCAATTTTCCATGTGTTAATTTAGTTTCTCCATGTACATGTGCACTCTCTAGCAAGCCATGTAAAGAAACCATAAACTGCACAATTGAGGTTGTAATTGTTGCGTGACATCAAGGGTCTTTTTATCTTTAATAAGCAATGGTGTTCTTGCTTCTTACTGTTTTCTGTTCACGTGTTTGATAGAGGAACCTATTTTTATCATAAATGATAACTTGGTTGTAAGCAAGAATCAAGCTGCAGTGTATTGGGTAAAAGGTTGCATTTCATCCCCCTCATTGAATATCCTGTTAACTTAAAACACATATCTTGCCTGTGTCTTAACTCAAAATTCACATTCACAAATTTGAAAGCCTTGCCATCTTCTCGATGTTAAAGTGTCGTTAAATGACTTGGATTTTGTCACAAGCAGCATGCACCCAGACCCAGTAATAATGATCTACATGAGCTCAGCTAGCATATTACAGAATTTAAATGTCCCTTTTTCACTGCATAGGCTTCACTTGATTTGGTGGTTTGGCACAGATTTGGATATTTATGTAGCATAGATGTTGAGTTGCCCATACTGTATCTAGTATGCTATATTAATAGTGTGTCATGCTGCCCTGAATGGTAGCAATGATTACGAAAAAAACAAGTGAATGAAGATAATAGTGTTGGCCTTGTTTTCTAACTTGATCATTTTTTATTGATCCCTTTTGTATAGGAGAGAGAGGTGAAGTTCTTCACAGAGACCGAGGAGAACAACCAGATGCGAGGACCTAGGACCGGAGTACCCTATTTTCTATGAGTGAAACTTGCTTCCACTCACATTTCAGATATTACTTTGGCACCCAGTACTATGAACTACTAAGGAAGAATGAGTGGAGAAATGTTCCCTAGATTCTAACATGTCAGCCATGGTTGCCTGCTGCCTTTACATAGTTCTTGCTGTGCATCAAATATGGCTTTATGTTGTGTTTTCAGTTTTATTTTCCGTAGTTTAGTCCGATGATACACTAATCGTATTGATTGATTATAAACATTTCTATTCATTTTTTGTTTTGTTTTCCAATGCTGAAGTATAAATTATGTAAACCTTGGTGAATATTAGTACAGATGGGTCTGATGTTCAGTTGCTTACAGTGGTTAACAGCCATGTTTGCTTGTGATAATAGTTTCGGGTGCGGGGGATTAGCCGTATCGGTGCTGTGCCAAAACATGGTGAAGTGTTTAACGCGTATATTTCGATTTTGAGAATGAATCACATTAAAGATGCGTATTTTGAGTGTGTGGCCGTACTTTGTGTACATTTTTTGGGTCTTACTCTTCCTTTTCTCCGTGTTCCCGTTGAAACTATGATTAAAGTATCGCTTACTCTATGAGATCGACATATGAGTGCTCTTTTTCTTGCATAACATTAAACATGTGGTGCAATGGTGTTCCAACCTCCATTTCCGAAGCTAGATGAGATCGCTAAGTCATTTTGAGACTCGGGAATGGAGTTCGGCTACCCTTTAACCATACAGGGCTTGTCACATATACTACTGGGAGAAAAGGGATAAAAGGTTGTAGCAAGTGGCAAGTTCCTCCAGGCTGGAGCTTCCTTTTTCTTTGCGGACAATTTTCCACTAGGTAATTAGTATGAAACATTCCTACCTTTCAATGTTTTTGTGCAAAAAGTCCATATCTTTTATTTTTTGGCATTTTCATCCTTATTTTCACCATTCATTGCGGAAAAGGTATTTCCATCCACCTACCATGAGTTGCTCTGTTAACTAAACACAAAAGGCAATTCTTTTTTTTTTCATAAACCAAGGGCAAATATAGTCCTTTGTGGGATATCGATTTAAATGTGCCAGATGAACGAGTTCTCGAGGACGTGGCTTCTAATGATTCTGATTTAGCATTCAATTCTACATCTGATTTCATAACTAACCGTGGTATGACACTGAATGAGTGCATAGGTACTGCACAGGCTTGTGGCTTTGTAGCACTTGATCTAGTTGATGAAGCTGATGAAATGGGGCATCGCTCTTCAAGCAGCAAATTTAAAGTTGAGGGTATAGATTTGCTTGTTGATTCATTAAACCACCTGGTGATGTTAGAAGGCGTTTTGATCTAAATGATGGGCATGTAGCTGATGATGCTAGTGCTGAACGGATTTCATCAAGTCATCAGGGAAAGGGGGGGTATGCACATCTAATATAACGAGTAAATGGGGATGATACACGTTATAAGTTACCTAGTGAGTACTCGTAGGGGAGTCGGCTCTCCAAGATCAGCTATACATGACATTGCGATTTGATCAACAACCTCAAGATGTGCATATCTCCTCAAAACAATTTTTCAAGTCTTTAGCCAGTGCTTTTGCCAAAGGGACACTCAACATAAATCCAGCCCTACCAAATCCTCGGTTAAATGAGAACCAATAATTCAAAAAAATAAATTTTGATCGTCCACCAAGGTAATAATACTTAGTATGATCAAACTTTACAAGAATTTCAACAATATTATAGAGAAAAAATATGGAATCATCATCTCCCATTGCTAGTCATATGAGATTTTCATGATCATCCTTCTGAAAACCTCCTTGATCCCATAAACAATACGTTGGGCCGTAAGGTCGGGTTTCTTGAGAAATGTGGTAAGATCATCATAAAACAGAAGCAATTTTTGTTTTCCAAAATCCAAGATGCATTTCAGAAAGGGAACTCTCATGTAATCAGCTGAAAAGAGTTTTGCTACTTTTGCTTTGTATTAGCTTTTTGTTCCTTGAACTCTTAATGATTTGTTTTCTGGTATTCAATCTGTCAATGCATAAGTAGGCGGTTCATTTAATGCTCCCTGACACTGTAAGGCGTGACTTGATATTTTGGAGTTTGTCATACGTCCAATCAATCAGTCCTAAGGATTTGGTTCTTGAGATCTTTTCGTAAAAAATCTTCTAGTACACAGGATTGAAGTGGAGCGGTTGTGGCATGAGTGATATCGCATTTTGGATGTCATCACTTCGGACTTAGTTTCAGTTGCAACGAAGTGCTGCGGAGTACGAGCCTTAGCATCTGTCGGGGTGGTGGATGAAATCAATTCGTCCGCCGCGTGGCGAGATGAAATCATTTCGTCCGACATGTAGCGGAGGGAGAAATCAGTTCGTCGCCACGTAGATGATGAATCCAGTTCATCCGCCACGTTCGACAAGTGGTGGAGGGCAAAATCAATTTGTCTCCACGTGGAGGATGAATCTAGTTCATTCTCCACGTGGAGGTCGTATTCAGTTTGTCCGCCTAACGTGGCGAATGACGTGGGAGATGACTTGGAAAAACTTGTAACAATAGTCCCCCAAGTCTATGTATGGATATTTATATAATGCATAGACTTTGTTGACGTAGCCACTTAAAAAAGAGTGTTACCTCGGTGGACTGTTTCAACCTTTGTGGAAATAGAATATGAGGCTTATAGGGATTGATAGGAGCGGTTGCCTTAACCTGTGATGTAACTTAACTTTCTTTAGCAAATGCATCTGTTGTATGTTAATTCTGTTCCACATTCTCATCATCTGAAGAAAGTACTATTTTCTTTTTCACAATCGGCATCTTTACATGTATTTCCGGTAATTGCACCCCGCTTCTGGTTGTTATTGATTTTTAAATGTTCCTTGGGGTTGATTTCTGTATTGCTGGGTAATGAACCTGATGCTTTGCCAGTCATAGAAAGTGCTATCTGCCCCACTTGAGTCTCCAGGTTTTTAATAGCAGCACTCTGATCTAGGAGAGTTGTTTTGATCTTCCTCATGAATTGATTATTAGCTTCAATGTATTGATTTGTCTTTTCCATAAATTTTCCGAATATCTCTTCCAATTGAAACATCCTCTCATCCTGCTGAAATTGATCCCGGACCTATTCTAATTAGCCCAAGAGAAATTTGGGTGCTTCCTCCAACCTGGGTTGTAAGTATCTGAATGTGGATTATTCTGTTGACGTTGTCCCCATTGTGCAAAATCCACTTGTTCCATTCCTTGTGTCAGAATAGGACAATCTGCTGTATTATGATATGCCCCACACTCTTCACAACTTGGCTTCTTTGCTTGTGCTGAATTGGCTGTCTGTGATATGCTCTCCACCTTATGAAATAATGAATTTATTTTCGCAGATAAAGCTGAGTAAGCATCCACCTCGTATACACCAGGCGCCTTCTTTTGAACAACTTGCTCAGAAGCCCACATGGCTGAAGTTGAAGCTACTGTGTAGATAAAGAACCGTTAGACGAAGAATCCACCATGCTTTTGAATGATGAAAGCAATCTTGCAATGAAATATTGGACCTGAAGTTCTTTGCTAATACCGTGGTGAGGACACTTTCGAAACATGTTCTTGAACCTATTTCAAGCTTCATCAAAAGTTCCTGATTCATTTTGACGAAATATAGATATGTCATGCTTCAACTTTGCTATCTTAGCTGGTGGGAAGAATTTTGTACAGAACTTTTGGGCTAAAACATACGTGCTGATATTGGTGGTGGGTTGAGAATCTAACCATTCAAGTGCTTTATCACGCAAAGTGTGTGGAAACAACCTCAGTCTAATAGCGTCTAAAATACCCTGATATCGAAAGTGTTGACACATCTTCAAGTGGATTTTGAGTCCAAGTATCGTTTCACAGAGATTGATTAGTTCAATTTCAATTATCGCAATCTTAACCGAAACAAGAATAATATGATGTGATTGTTATAGCAAAATTATAACTAAAATAAGCCACTTATGCAATTATGAGTAAATCAACTAAACTAAATGTAAATTATTCTAAAGGCAGATTAATGTGTTTAATAAATAACAAACGTACTAGGATCTCAAATTCCCATGTAATAATCAGTTTTAACTCTAGTTCTACACATTGACAACGTGATTGAATTTTGAAGAATCAATGTTCCTATTTTATTTAACAATCTCTCTCGAGTAATGTTAAACGTACTTTTATATATGACTCAACTATATTTCTATGATGGATGCGAACATATAAAATTGCATGAATTTTTATGAACACTTAAAGATTCACATAAGGCATAGCAGTATATTTCTACCCCTATCGGATCCCATGACAAATTATATATGTCGAACCTATTTTTCTTCTTTCGAATGCATAAAAAAGGCCACCAAATTCACACAACTAAAGTGCACTATAATTGTGGAGAAAATAAAATCATATAAATTGTTCAATATACAAAATACGTATTTCAATGTCAAATATATAAAACTAAAAATTAAAACTCATATCACATGGTTCATCATTCTCCTAGTACATAGAAAACTAGCCTAGCATGTTATAAAAAGAAAACAAAATGAATGTAGAAGAATCGACATCACCCAATATAATTCTTGAATTGATTCTTGTGTTCTTGAATTCGATCTTCTTGTTCTTGGCTTCTTCTCTACTCCAAAAGTCTCTTAGAATATCTTCTCATGCATTCTAGACGGCTCTAGGGTTTTAAAACACGCCCCAAGATTTCTTTCCATACAAGTTCTATTGAAATAAGGAAACCAAATTTTTTCCTTCGGAATTGTACTGTGCGACTGTATAGTACAATTTCATGTGACCGCATAGAACAATAAAATTCTTCTTGAAATTCTTTGAAGTACTACATGCGACCGCATGTAAGAAGAACTATGCGACCGCATAGTTCAAGAAAACTTCAATTCATTACATTTTGGTCCCTGAACTCCGTTTTCTCGCTTCTTGATCTATTTTCCCACATTTTCTTCTTCCAACACTTCATTCCTTTGCTCTATTGGTTTTTTACTCCTTCACATCTTCGTTTCTTCTCCTGGGTCATCTTTCGAATATTTACACTTTGGTCCCTGAACTTTGATTTTCTTCCATTTTAGTCCATTTTCGCTCATTTTTCTTAAATTCCACCATATTCATCAATGTTACCATAGAAAACACAATTTATATAGAATTAAGCCATATTTCGATATAGTGACCAACAATCGTCCATATTTTGTAGTCTAAATAAGTGTGTAAAGCTCACTTATCAAATGTGAAAGTTATGCAGTTCGACCCTAACAATACCTAGAGGGGGGTGAATAGGTAATATATGCAGAATTAAAAATATTTTTACGAATTAAATAGCAACAAGTCACTTTTTAATTCTTTTCGAGATGATTCAACATTCAAGTCAATTGATCCTTAGTTGAATTACCGCAGTTGTATAATAAACAATGAATAGTAAAGCAGTAAATCAAACACCGGAATGATCACGGAGAAACCCAACTGGGAAACACTCCGGGCACTTTGCCAGTTAACAATCCACTATAAACGATATGTAACTTACAGTTTACCAGCCTAGACGACGACACGTACTATCTGATTTCCTGACTGTAATTCCAATAGCTTTCCTGGATTCTGTGCTCCTGCACTACTCACAGTTACAGTTTCCAAAGCTCTCCTAGATCCTGCTATCCTGCAGCAACTCCTAACTTTGTGAAATTGTTTATCTCTTGTGGATCCACGAAGAACACCGCGTTCTNCACGTACTATCTGATTTCCTGACTGTAATTCCAATAGCTTTCCTGGATTCTGTGCTCCTGCACTACTCACAGTTACAGTTTCCAAAGCTCTCCTAGATCCTGCTATCCTGCAGCAACTCCTAACTTTGTGAAATTGTTTATCTCTTGTGGATCCACGAAGAACACCGCGTTCTTCACAGACTGGAACTCCAGTCAAACTTCGTCGATCTTCAAAACTCTGATCAGATGTAGAGGAACATTAGTTTAGTATTTGGATTATTGAACTGATATTTTTCTCATTAAAACTCACACAGATGAAGGTTGAAAGAATCAAATATGAAGGAAACTTTGTAGCATTTTTCTCAATGTTCAACATCATCAATCACGTTCAACTATG
>CAIGRT010184845.1:0-12154 GCA_903798405.1 Fraxinus platypoda
GAAAAACTGCACTGCGCATCCTTCGGTATTTGTATTATAATGTTTTCTCCAGGTATTCGATTGAGATGATTCAAGATGCGTTGGAAAGATAACTCAAAGGGTTACAACTTTACTTCAGAAATAATTCTCTAATTCGATCATTTGCTATGCCAAAAATGGGTCTCAATATGAGACTAAAACTTCTGAGCATAACCTTTCGGTTGGAAATTGATTTGTGATCATATTTTGACTAAATTTGATCCCTATTGATAATGATGAAGAGGATGAAGATGAACAATCTTCTTTGACACACACAGCTTGGTCTGAAGTTCCTCTGTTGGCTCCCTAGCAGGACATCGATCCGCCAATTCCTATAGATACTATCTGATGGAGCTTTCATGTGCAGATCCCGACTCCTTGTATGCCTTCTTTACCCATTCCACCACTTCCGCACCCTGACCAGATGAGGCCAAAGAAGACGTACTAATTGGACACCGTCTAAAAGCATTTCTACATTTTTTGAGGACACCCCCTCCCATTTCTACCATTACTGCTTATATTTCTCAAACATGGAGTACATTTGTCGATCTGCTACTGAGGAGCTGGATTGATAGGGAGCAATCCTATTTAGATAAAATGTCTACAAGCAAAGCATGCATAACTATTGAGGTTCATAGTCCTAGGCCCATTCTGTATATGATGGCTATGTCTAACAATGTTAGCACCTTTATTTAGCCATTAAACTGCTTTACATTTCTGTATTGTGGACTTATACTTTTTATTCTTGACATTCTTAATTAGGTAAAGGCTGAGCTGGAGAATGTGATTAGCTTGAGGGATGAAACACTGGCCTTACGTTTTGTTGTTGGAAAAGATGGGGCTCTCCATAGGCCAAGGCAGAGGTTGAAGAAGAGCTGCAGGCTATCAAACTCTGGGAAAATAAGGCTACCGCCCGAGCTGATAATGAAAAGAAGAGGGCTGCAAAGGAGCAGGCTCCTGTGGAAGGCTAAAGAAGAGTGAGCTCGCTCTGATGAGGTTAAGGCCCAAATTGAAATAATGAAGAAGTGGGCTGAAGAGGTGGAGGCTAGAGCCTTAACCATAATTACAGACTATAAGAGCTCGCCTGCTTTTGATGCATTGGCTCAAGATGCATATGTAGTGAGCTTGACCGAGGTATTAGGCACATTGAGGCTGAGAAGCTAGATTACGATATAGATTTCTTGTATGAGGACTTGGATGTGCAAAGAGCTTCTCTTGTCGAGATGAATGTTGCTGCTGAGATTATCCATGCCTAACCTAAAGATTAGTTTCCTGTTACATAGGGACTTAGGCTTTGTTTTTTAATTTCATGAACATTAAATACTTTTATCCTTATGTAAATTTCCATAACTTTTTAATGAAGCAAACTTGTTCGACTTATTCTATTTTTATGTTTTTAATTTTCATGATATCATAAATTCATAAAAAGGGACCTTCTTACCATGCTTCTGTTTGGTGGCCATTTTTTTTTTTGGAGAGTATGTGATTGAAAATGAGTATGTAGAAAAATAAAAGTTTTGAAAGAATGGGGAGACAAACAAAGGCTAGGTTTTGACAAAAATCCAAGTGTAAAAAATTACATAATCTAAAGTATAATTGTATTTTTGATAAAATCTTAAGTTTTTTGCCAACATTTATAATTTATAGTACAGGCCTTAGTAGTTTTAAGAGATTTTTTGTCAATTGTTATCTTTACGACTTTTCTCGTACTGCGCTTTGCTGAAGAGAAAATTTGTGAAATTTTCGCTAAGTGTCATAGCACTTAGCCCGTACTGCTGAAGAGTAGATTTGAGATTTTTGCTAAGTGTTGTAGTACTTACAACCTTAACTCGTGCTGCTGAAGAACGTGTTTGAGATTTCTACTAAGTGTTGTAGCATTTACAACCTTGCTCATACCGCTGAAGAGTGGGTTTGAGATTTTTGTTAAGTGTTGTAGTATTTACACTTTAGTTCGTACTGCTGAAGAGTAGGTTTCAACTTTAGTTTGCATTGCTGAAGAGTGGGTTTGAAATTTCTGCTAAGTGTTGTAGCACTTACAACCTTAACTCATAGTGCTGAAGAACACGTTTGAGATTTATACTAAGTGTTTAGCATTTTCAACCTTTGCTCATACTGTTGAAAAACAGGTTCGACATTCCTACTAAGTTTTGTAGCACTTACAACCTTAGCCTGTATTACTGAAGAGCAGGTTTTGAGAAATTTTCACTAAGCGTTGTTGAAATAAAAGTTCATTTATTCGAATGTGTTTACATAGATCAATACATTTGGTAGCTCAATGATTGTACTTTTTGAGGTGTTTCACATTCTACGGGTGCAAAAGAGGATATCCTTGCATATCTTCGATCTCGTACGCCCCTTTCGTGAAAATTTTAATAACTCGATAAGGCTCTTCCTAGTATGGACCTAACAATCCGCGTTGAGTTCTCGGTGGCTAAGAAAATTTTACGTAACATCGGGTCGCAAACTGTGAACCTTCTAGTTTGAAATTTCCGATTGTTATACCTTGTGCTGCGCTATTTGTAAATGGCTATCTTGAGTTCTACATTTTTTTCTTTTTTCTTCTAATAAATTAAGCTCGGTGAGTAGTACTTCTTTGTTATTGTTCACATCGAAATAGATTATTGAAAACGAAGGGACCCCCACCTCAATTGGAATGACAACCTCTACTCTAAAAGCTAAGGAGAATTGTATTTCTCACGTGCTTGTTCGCGAGGTTGTTCGTTAAGACCATAGCACACTTGGGAGCTCATCTACTCAAGCTTTCTTAAAGGTATCGAGACAAGCTTTCAAGGTATGTTTGATTATCTTATTGATGGTTTCTACTTGCCCATTTACGTGGGGTTGATTTGGGGTAGAGAAGTGTTTATTGATGCTGTATTCCTCACAAAAAGTTCTTAATCACGTATTTTCGAATTATTTTCCATTATCGATGACAATTGAATGAGGTATGCCAAATCTGCAAATGATTGACTTCCAGATAAAGTCAGTAGTTTTCTGTTACGTTATTTTTGCAAGAATCTTAGCTTCCGCCCACTTAGTGAAATAATCAACGGCCACCATTTCGAATTTGGTTCCACCTTTTTCTTGTAGGCATTGGACCAATCAGATATATTCTCCATTTAGAGAAGGGCCATGGACTAACAATGGAATTTAGTTATTCTCGAGGGACTCGAATAATTGGGGCTAGGCACTGACATTTATCACACTTTTTTTATGAAGTCCAAGCCATCTCGTTTCAAGGTGAGCTAGAAATACCCTTATAAGACATCCATCGTGATTGCCACATATTCCTTCATGTATCTCTTGTAAGACAAGTGAAGCATCTTCTTCTTTTAAGAACTTTAATAGAGGGATATCATATCCTATTTTGTATAGGACATCATCGATGATAGCGTACCTAACCAACCCGATTCTTAACATTCAAGCTTTCATGGGGTCTATAAGAATGATCTCTTTTTGAAAAACTAAATGATTTCATCCATCCAGGAAGGTTTTGGATCTATTACCATAGATATCATCACATTTTTGTCTATGGCAGATGTCTGATTTTTCCCAAAAGAATCTTGTCGAGCTCATTTATTCCATTTCTTGTAGCAAGTCTAGCTAGTGTGTCAACATGGTTGTTTTGGGATCGAGGTATTTGTATTACTTTAACTATTTTGAAATTCAATAGCTCTCTTTGCACAGCTCTATGATAGTTGTTCATCCTATCCTCTTTGAATTGGAACACCTCATTGACCATGATCACAATGACTTGGGAGTCGATATGGACTATTGCATGGGGTATTCTCAGTTCTCTGGTCATCTATAGTTTAGTTATCAATACTTCATATTCAACTTCATTATTTGAAGCTCTAAATTTGAACGTGAGGGCTTGGTATAAATACTGGCAATCTGGACTATTCAAGACTATCCCTGCTCTAGATCGTGAGTCCATAGATGATCCATCCACATACAATTCCCAAAGATCGTCTTTTTACAATTCTGCTTGTGGGTCAGAACTGAACTCAACTACAAAGTCAGTAAGGGGTTTACGAAATATCGAACTAACCGAGCTCCACAGCCCATTTTACAAGACGTCCTAAGGTATCTGGTTTCTATAGGACCTACTATAAGGTGTAATTGGTTAGAACTTCAATGAGATGCTTTAGAAAAAAAAGGGGGAGCAGTTTCCTGGCTAACATTATTAGAACATAGGCAATTTTCTCCATGGAGGAATAAAGTAGCTCAGCATCATGTAGAGCTTTGCTGACATAATATACAGGGTGTTGCACATCATTTTCCTTTTTGATAAGTACAATAAAGTAAAACGATATTGTTTCATTGGCCTTAGGCTTAGGAAGAAGAGGCTGAGCTAACTATTTTTCTGCTCTTCAAAAGCCTTATGACATTCAGGGATTCATTCAAACTGTTTTCTTCATTTGAGTGTATCGAAGAAAGGTGTGTAACGATCAGTGGACTCGAACACAAACCTATTCAAGGCGGCGATTCTCCTAGTTAGGTTTTGAATTTCATTAGGCTTGGTTGGTGCCTTCAATTCTATGATAGCTCATACTTTTCTAAATTGGCCTCAATTCTTCTGTGGTTTACCATTGTAACCTAGGAACTTGTCGGAGCTTACCCCAAAGGCACACTTGAGGGGTTGAGCTTCATCTTATACCTTATGAGTATCTCGAACATTGAAAGGCGTTGAATGTGATCCTTGGCAGATATGATTTTCACTAATATATTATCGACATAAACCTCCATGGATTTGCCTATTTGTATGGCAACATAGAGTTAACAAGCCGTTAATATGTGGCTCCAGCATTCTTCAAACTAAAAGGCGTAATCTTGTAGAAGTATAAGCCTGAATCAGTTATAAACGAGGTGTGCTCCTGTTCTAGTTTGTACATTGAGATTTGATTATACCCAAAGTATATGTCCATGAAGCTAAGTAGTTCATGCCCTGTCGTGGCATCAACTATCTAATCAATCCTTGGGAGAGGAAAGTTGTCCAAGTTTTGTTGAGGTCGGCAAAATCTATGCATACTCGTCAATCTCCATTGCTCTTTTTAACAAGCACTGGCTTGGTAACTCAAGTAGGATAAAGAGCTTCCTTGATGAACCTATTGCTTAATAGCTTATCCACTTCTTTCTGGAGTGCTTTATATCTTTTTGCACTAAGTGGCCTTCATCATTTCTTGTTTATGACAAATTGACGAATCGACATTAAGCTTGTGGCAAGCAATTTTTGGATCAATTTTCTCCATATCATTATGGTTCCAGGTGAATATGACTGAGGAAATCTAAAAGTTTAGACCGGAGTGGCTGACGCAATTCACGTCCAATTTTGAGTTCCTTTGGAGTTCGGTTTGAGCTAATTAAAACTTTATCTAGTTCCTCCATAAGTTGAGCACCTTTGTCCTTAGGCCTGATTTTGGGATCTAACGAGCTGAGGTTGGGCTCTGCAAGTTATGCCATATTTACTCCATGATGTAATGAAAAGTTAAGAGTTTCAGCTCTGGTGGGATAATACATGATACGGTACCTTTCAACAACTTTTTTATTGCTTTTGATCTCTCATGTTCCATAGAGTGTAGGGAACTTGATGGAATAGTGGTAGACTGAGATAATGACTTTTAGGTCGAAGATGAGAGGTTGGCCTATAATTTTACATTATGGCAATGTGGAGTAAAATACCACAAATTCAGCATCGCGTCTAGCTCGGTGATGAGCTTCTCTGACCTCAACGGTGAGCTTGATTTTTTCCTTTTCCATAGTTGGGGCTCCATTTAGACCATGAATTGTACTCGAATATCATTGTAGGAAATGTAAAAGGATCTCCATCCACTTAAGTGTGTTGGCATATAGAATGTAAGGGCATTTCTCGTATCAACCAGGATTCAGGGAATGTTGATAACAGTATAGACAGAGCTACTATCAAAATACCTGGGGAGGGATGTGGATTCTTTCCTTTTTCATTGGGTGACGGATGATCATCTTTAGTTCTTCTACGATGTTTATGAGTTTTGGAATACAAGATGTTGACAGAACTTCCATTATCAACAAGAGTTCGTCGTACATTGATTCCAGCTACTGAATTGTTATTGCCAAACCATCATTTTTCTTTTGCAATATTCATTGGGAATCCTCCTCAGAAAATCCAAACCATTTAGGGAATTGCACAGTTGTGAGACTCGACTTCTGTAGTCCGACCTCATAATTTTGTTAGATTTGAGCATCTCTAGCTTGTTTTTTTGTCTTCCCTCCTTGAACTTTCAGCATATTGATTTCCTCCTATTAACACTCTAATTTTAGCCATTTGTTGATGGTTTTTGGCAGGTTGAGTTGGAGAGATAGGTTTATAGATTAACTAGTAGTTGTATAGGAAATCCCTGATTTACTTCTCTTGGCTTTGATACAAACTCTCGTAGTTGCTCTTGCCTAACAAAGGTCTCTACTTGTACATTTAGGCCCCTGCAGTCATTTGTGTTGTGTCCAGCTAACCCTTGGTATTGATATATCTATTTTTGTAGAATCTAGATATGTTTTTCTTTAAAGAAAGAGGTCTATGGAAGATTTATTTATCCCCAACTTATATGAAGACTTCCTCTAGTAAGGCATTTAAATGATGGTACTGATGAAATCTATCTAAATAAGAGCGAGGTCATTTCATCTCCCTTTTATCTTTCCTTCAATCTGGGGTAGATCTTTTCTCCATCCTGTTATCTTTAGGCCAAGCCATATGAGGGAGCTCCGCCTTTTCCTCCTCCGGCTTGATGTAGCTTCCTTTTCACCAATATATTTTCTAGCACGGTTGAGAAACTCATGGTAAGTTTTGGGTCCTTCCTCATGAATGGACCACCAAAACCTTATTTTTGGCCTTAAGCCAGATAGGACAGCTATAAAAGCAACGTCATCATAAATCTTTTTTATTTCCATGGACTGTTTATTGAACCTGCTGAAGTAACTTTCAGAGATTCACTATTTCCTTGCATGATGTTTACAAAGTGTTCTTTAGGGGTGGTTCTAAACTTAGAGCATCTGAACTAAGTTAGAAAAGTGGCAGCTAGGTCCATTTAAGTCTTGATAGACTTTTGGTACAGCCTTTGAAACCATCTTTGTGCTTTGTCTCCAAGTATTAAAGGGAAAGCTCTGCACATAATAGCATCACTAGTTCCTTGTATTTACATCCAAGATGTATATTTGTCTAGATAGCTAAAAGAATTCCCTTCTCCATCATAGCCAGTGAGCTAAGGCATTTTTAGTTTTTCAGGTAGTGGTTTTGCTAGTAAATCCTCTGTGAAATGAGAGTGACGACCCACAAAAGACTCCTCTAAAGTATCTTTATGTCTAGCTTCTAGGTTGGCTATTCACTTTTTAATGAGCTTATTTTATGTACTTTACTTTTGATAGAAGACCGAATTAGTCCATTCACATTTTAGGTTAGTGAACGTTGTGCCCAATCTGTCAAATACACTCTCTGTCCCTTTGGTTGTTTGTTCAGTAGGCAGGGAAGGACTTTTCACCTTATCAGTGTTGTTTTTAGATGATTCCCCTTCTAAAAAATATATACTTCTTTTGGTAGAAGGTCGTTAAACCTTTTCTCTGGCCAGAGATTACACTTCAGTTTCAGCCAGATGAAGGGTTGTAGCTTGTTTTCTCTCCATTCATTGGACACTATTGGTTAGATGCTCTATGTTTATTCCATGACAGCCATTTGAGGGTTATTACCCCTAGCAGACTCATTCTTTCTTTGGTAGTCTCTTGGGACATTGGTTTCATGAGGGCTAGTATGGAACTGGTTTCAAGATACCAAACTATTACTCATGATACTCTTTGTGAGTGGGATTTGCAACAAAAAAAAAACAAAGAGATTTTATGGGACATGTGGGCAGCTTTTACGAAGCCCTCCATATAGCGCCAAACTTTTGACATTCGAAATTGATTTAATCAATTTTAGCCAACTTAAGTGAGATTTGAAGCAAGGTTATTAACTAGAATAGTAAATGAGGCCATTTCATTGACTTTTGCCTTTGAAAATGCTAAAGTACAAAACTAGAAAGATTTTTTTTTTGTCCCTCAAGGGGACCATTTGCTTCTTTTTATGCCGTTTGCTTTATTTTATAGCCAGAATTAGAGAATTGGCCACTTTTGTTACATCATTTACAATGTTTGGATGGGCCTCTAACGTCGCTATAATGGTTTTCTTATTTAGTGTGCCAAAATCATTCGGCTGAGGAGGTTTTCTATTGGAAGATGAGGTCAGCTTCGGTAGCTGATCATGATGTATGGGATGGACGCTGACATTTTCATCATTGCTAATTTGTGAATTGTTGACTATGAGGTGTTTAGGTCAAGCGTGCTACGTATCTTTAGGTGATTGGTCAAAATAGAGGTAATGATGTCGTCCTAGTCAAATCAGTAATCATGATGCTTCCCAATCATGGCGAAATTCTCCAAGCTGATGGATGGAAAGACCCGAGATATTTTTGAATGAAACAACGGGACGATGTAGAGCTATAGTTATGAGGTTTAGTAAGAGACTTTTCATTAGGGAAGCTATGTTTCTGGCAACTTTCGGTCCCCAACCATCGGATATTAATACCGGTGGAAAGCGTTTAACGTCCTCTTCAATCACATCCCAACATCCACCCATAACAGCCACGGATTTGGAAGAAATTAATTCCCAAAAATTGCTGCTTGAAAATCGTAAATCTGCCGGAATCTTAGAATCCAGTAATGCCCATGCCGACGGACCTATACCGGCCATTTACCCATGCCCGGATGACCCTTTCCATGGCCCCAATTTATCCCAAACATCCCTTCAGCTAAATGAATTTGCCCCATAATATTGCCCAGTCGCGATTGTCGTGCAGCTGGGTCCAAAAAATGGTGATTCCAAATCCGTCCAGCCAACCCATGGTCGCGGACCACCTGGGCAACCTTCATCTCCCTCTAGCGTACCCAGCTTACTCATGGGTCAAGCTCAATTACAACTAAAAATCAATGAATTTATGCATGAAGTTTAGGCGTTGTGTGAAAATTTTGGTACTCGGGAATTTGATGAACATATGATGCTCCAAATGTTCAATTCGATAAGGGAAACTTCAATTGATGATGGAATAATAGTGGGTCATCAACCAATTGTGCCAATTGACAACCAAAATGCTGGAATTAACTTATCCCAAGTGCGTACACGCGATGAAGATCTGCATGTTCCAATTGAATATGTTCCTGAGGATATTGCTCCATATTCGACCAACATAATTAAAAATTGAGGGTCACAAGATCATGGATAATTTGGTTTCTTCAATTGACATGGCACAACCAACATTGAAACCTGCTCCTACTAGTACAACTTCGATGCCAGTGCAATTGGGCAATAGCTTGATGAAACTTACTTCCAATTTTGATCCTCCTTCACGGGTTCTACTCAAAACCGATCACGCAGCCTCAAAATTGGCAAACGGACCACAGATTCGAATCAGCAAACCCGAAATGTGCAGAGTGGGTTGGGTTCCTCCTTGCCGGATGTCTTACACACCGCTACACACCCTACCAGCCTTTCGACGCGTGACACCCACGCGCGGCCTCCACCTGTTGTTTCCAATGCTCCGATCTCAGCTAGATATCATTCATTCATCTGGGATATCTACTGCTACTCAGGCTCCACGATCCTATACTGCAGTACTCAATTGTCGACCCACTATTACTTAGGCTGAAAAGGAGTTAGAGAAAATCATTTGCACGTATCATTTGAGCACCTGAAGATTCCAGACATCACAACTTGGTTTCTAAAGAACCATACATCTATCATGGCCTGCTATCTTCTTTGATGAGGTAGATGAACAGTTTTTGGCGGAGGCTTACAGATTTATGCTTGTTGGTAAATTTGTGCATCGCAAACCTTCTATGACCAAGGTACGCGAAAATTTTATGCGCTTGGATTTTATTTGTGCTTATGAGACTGGCCTTATTGATGATGCACATATTATTATTCACATGGAGAACGAGGATGATTATTCACGATTATTCCTCAAACCCACTTAGTAAATTGATGGTTGTCCCATGCGGATTTTAAGTGGACCCCTAGTTTTAGTCCTAAGCATGAGGTTCCTATTGCTCCAGTTTAGGTTTCATTTCCTTTGCTCCCTATTCATTTTGGGGCTAAGAGTGCATTATTTGCTATAGCTAAGTCTATTGGGCTCCCACTTCGTATTGACGAAGCAACTTCTGATCTTCGATGACCTAGTGAGACGCGATTATGTATTGAGGTTGATCTAGAATGTAAACTCCCTGATAGAGTATGGATTGAGAGGGAGAAGATGGGGGATATTGGTAGCCTATTGTTTATGATATGGTGCCAGACTTTTGCTCTTGATGTAGACACTTCGAACATTCGGATGAGAGTTGTTCTAGTGGTTTGCATCCTGCCCCACCATTTGTGGGTCCGATTATTGTTAACCCGACTTATAGGCCTAATCTAGTTTTGGCTAAGGATAATGGTAAGGTGAAGGAGGTTGTGACTGTGCCTCGCCAGAGATTGACACCTATTAAGAGAAATCAAAGGAGATAAAACAGTACATCATATTTGATTTCTCATTCTACTCCTCAGGCTATTACCACTACTGTTCATATTATTCTCGTCGCTACAGTTACTACATCACAGACAGCTACAAATCATATGGCTCCTAGTCTTTATACTGTTCCACCTGTTATTAGCAATATTGTTCCACATATTACTACCTCTCTACCATGAGATCATTCTACAATTGCTCCCATTAGGATGGATACTCAGAGTTTTTCTGTTATTATATCAGTTCCTCATTTAGCAGTTCAGTCTCTGGACCTCATAAGCATTGCTCCTATGATGGTTAGTTCTACATAATTTGATCCTCTCTTGGTGGATATGTTAGAGAGGCCACAAGGGTATATGGAGCCAGATGTTCTTGTTATCTCTGTACACTGTCAGCAGAATATGGAGGCTTTTTTACCTACTGATCAGTAAAATTTGATGTTTTTTCTCATATTGAAGTTCATCAACATGGTTCATATCGTCGATCTTCTGCTGATGACTTGTCAGGTATGGCTGGCAGGACAGAGGGTGATGGTTTTATCCCAGTTGGCTGAAAAAGAAATTTGAAAGCCACTGATACTTCATTTCCTAGGATGGTGACAAGGAGTCAGTCACAGGATACCTCTTCATGCACATCCAGATGAGTACCATCATATGGAATGCGAGAAGTGTAGCTAGTGTAACTACTCGCCAATGCCTGAAGAGACTTATACAGCTTCATCAAGTTTATCTCTTGGTTATACTGGAGCCTTTTGTTCTTCAGCATAGATTTGCATATATTCGACAATATGTGTGCTTTGACACAGGAGTTCAGAATGTGTTGAACAAGATCTGATTTTTTTGGAACTCGGGGACTACTGTTACTGTTATTGTTTATCATCCCCAATTTCTCACTTTAGAGTTGAGGATCCTAGACTAGTGCGTCCCATCGATATGACTTTTGTCTATGATTCATGTGACGTAGCTATCAGGAGGGATTTGTGGGAGGGCTTTCACCACATTTCTCTCGATATGGATGACCATTGGTTAGTTGGAGGAGACTTTAACGTTATTACACATGATGGTGAGCGCATTGGCCATAATACTCGTGATTAAGGCACTACTGCTTTCTCTGATATGATGTTAGATGTTGGTTTAGAGGACGCTGGTTTCCTTGGGAATNATATGGATGACCATTGGTTAGTTGGAGGAGACTTTAACGTTATTACACATGATGGTGAGCGCATTGGCCATAATACTCGTGATTAAGGCACTACTGCTTTCTCTGATATGATGTTAGATGTTGGTTTAGAGGACGCTGGTTTCCTTGGGAATTGGTATACTTGGACCAACTATCAAGTCAAGTCAAGTCGAAAGGATACTGGATAGGGTATTCATTAATTCTACAGCTACAGCATTTTGTCGACAGCTTACAGTGAGGCACTTGAATCGAACTTCATCTGATCATTCACCTATATTACTTCAGTGGGTTTCTGATGATAATTTGGGGCCTAGCCCTTTTAGATTCCTCAATGTTTGGACCAAGCATCATGATTTTTTATCCTTTGTCGCTCAGAAGTGGTCACTCCCTACTCA
>CAIGRT010184900.1:0-11453 GCA_903798405.1 Fraxinus platypoda
TTCAAAAAATTATTTTATGATATTTGATTCCATTAAAATTTGATTATTCAGTAAAAACAGAACAATTTACGTTGAAATATTATAAATTAATACATACATTTTAAAATTGGTGAATTTTACAATATTTTTTTCTCACTACAAAAGAAAAATAAAAATAAATAATAAATTGAGTTCAAAATATAGAAAATAAAAATAAAAATTAATTACGTGGACTCAAAATATTTTTATATGTTTTAATTTAAACATTTTTTAAAGATTTTTTATGGAAAGTTTGAAGTATTTTTATTTTTCTAAAAAATTATAATTTTATTTTTTCAAATTTTAATTTTTAAAATTTTATTTATTTAAGCACCTGTTTTCCATATTTTAAGTGTTTTCAAAATTTTTAATGAAAACACTCAAAATGTCAAAAATACGTTTTGAGTTTTCTATTATAAGTTTAATCTTTTTTTTTTCGAAAATCCATTTTCAAAAATATCACACCAAACACGTTTTATGTGTCTGAAAACAGTCGAAAAGTAGTAAACCATTCGCACCCTAATATTTTTGGTGGATTTTGTTGTGTTGGACATAGAAAACATTCCAATTATATAAGGCAACCATTTTTAGCAACGGGACGAACCTTAGTTGAAATGGAGAAATGTGAGATGATATCAAGGGTAGAGGACAAACAAGAAATGTTCTACATGTACACCTCACTTGAGAAACCATCCAACTTTATGGGTTGTTGTCTAATTAATGAAGAAGAACCACCTTATCTAAGAGGCTATTCGAATCAAAGAGAAATTTGTGGAATAATAGGGGCTCTCAAAGATGAAAATGAATATTATAGAATTTGGAAAGCAAAGAAAGGGGGCATGAATAAAAATCACACGAAGATTGAGATTGACATAACCTGGTTCGAACCATCATAATCAACCATGGACCAAAGTCGAGCTAAATACCATAAATCCCGAACTAACAGGAGATAACCCAATTTTCTAACCTTAAATTTAATTTTTAACGTTGTTTCATTGCATATAGCATAGTTATAAAACTCGGCCCAACCCAGCCCGGTCCCTGACCCTAACCGGGCCGGGCATATTAATTTGATAGAAATATACTTGACTCAGTCAAATCGGGCTTTGACCGAGTTAATCGACAATTTACCCGGTCCGATTGACCGGTTTCATTGGGTTTTGAAATTCTCTTACAAAATTTTTGAGTCGAAGGGAATTGAACCTTGAACTTTTAAGAAAAATAATGGGTTTCTCACCACTTGAATTAAAGTGCTTTAATGTTACTTGTGAGCAATAATTATATCTATTTAATGAATCATTTATAGCTTTTATAAACAATATTCTTTTAAAAAACTTTGGTCCAACCTTTTTATTTTATTTTATAGACCTAAATAATTAGTGAAAAATAAATTAAATTTTTTAATTTTGCCCCAAAAAAAAAAATTTATACTTTATATTTTTTTGTAGATTTTTATGCAATGACCCGCCAGTTGAACCACTAACCCATTGACTCGCTGCATTGTTCGGGTCTGTGTTTAGGTCGAGTCTGACAACTATGCCATATAGTATTTAGGATTGCATGTGCACGTTTTCCATATTTTTTCATAAAAAAAAAAAAAGTAGTTAGCAATAGCTAATATCTTCCATAATATCCATTTTTCCTATGAACTCCGATTAATTTGATCCATTATCAAATTAAGTTTGGGGGTATTAACCCTCCACAATCACCACTAAAAATTGAGAAATCTACATAAAACACACAATTCATCACATCTTGCATATGTAAAATATCAGGAAACATATACATTTCCTTAGGCATATTGATTATTAAGATGCGACCTAAAGTGGTGTTTGTTTTTTATAGAATATTTCTATCCCACAATGCCGTCAATAGCCACCACCACCTCCAGCAGATCAATGAAGCGGCATGCATATAACATGTGCACTCCAAGGAGAGACCTGTACAATCCTTCTTTTTACTTTTATTCCTCACATTAGGGACTAATGTCTAGTTTAAGCTTGAGGGTGTGATTTGTACTTTCGTGATGGTTATATAGGTTAGAATATATTTATTTTCATCTCACAAAAAAGGTATTTTTTTTACAATTTCAAAAAAAAAAAAAAAGAAGCTAAAATAATAATAAAAAATTTGTTTGTTTGCACCTCTTTGATTAAATTGACATTCATCTATATTAGATTGATTTATCCTGAGCCCAGTAATCATGAAAATCACACATTATTAAGGTTGTACCAATGGATAGAATAGGTTGAATTGTGACCTTATGTTATTGAAACCCGAATCAAAACACACAACACCACCACTAAATCAATTGAAAGAATAGTTTGGAGGTGATTGCATTGTGTAGGAAGATATTGATATGAATGGAGATTCCATATGTGGATTGTCTAAGGTCAATGAGATAAATATTGGGTGAAAATCTTAAGTTAGAGGTCAGTTCTTGAGGATGAGTGTTTAATGAGGGGGCACTGCAGTAGTCATTGCAAAAAGAAAAAGGAAAAAAGTTGCCTTCTTGTAAAACGTCTCTTCGTAGCTCATATAACTCAAGTGATTAAGCCTACAAGGGTATCTAAAACTTGGTGCCCTAAAGTCATCTGACTTGAGAGTTATCAGCTAAAAGCTCGCTACAAAAGTCATTTAGAAAACATAATGGAGAGAAAACTTAAAGGATAATGCTAGTGTATGAAACAGAATACGCACAACGTGCATTGATTTATCCCTAAATACTTATTTGAGAGAATTAGACATTTAACAATTATTAGATTGGTTGATTCGTAGATGTTGAAGCAATAAAAAACTTGACGAATCCTTATTTGCCGAGATATTAACTTACAATTAGTGAAAATCTTAACCAAACTTGAGTGGGAAAGAAAGAGTGTGTGAAGTCTGCCTTAGAAGAAACACCTTGAGTAATTGAAAATAAATAAATTTGGGGGGTACATCTTATGAGAGAGAAATAATTGACCATTGAGGGTCGCGATAAGTCCAATTAAAAAAAAAAAAAAGCATGTGATTGAATTGATTATGTACACACACATTGGTCAAGAATTGGACAAGTTAAACTATGTTTTGGTAGCAAACCTTAGATGCTTTTTATGAACTACTTGTGCAGTTTCAAATACTGAGGCAAATATGGCATTCTATTTAACTTGTTAATTGTTGTTTACATGTATATTGGGTAGATAATCTTGCTTCGAACGAACAAGAGTTTATATTTGGGGGTATTTGAGAAGTGCGTTTTACATGCTTATTTATGCTGTTAATATTGATAAATTATAATTTATTTGAGCAGATTTCTACGTAAATATGTAAAATTATGTGATTCGTAGGAAAAGTTCGAGGTTGAGCGCAATTGATGCAAAAAGTGGAGATTTTGAGCTTAATTGGAGATTAATTCGGGCTCTTAAAGATCATTCAGGGTTGGAATTAATCATTGGAAGAAGTTATTGGAGAATTTGATGAATTCATGAGATTAAGCACGAAAATCGACAATTGAAAAGTTTGGAGATCAAACTAGAAGTTTTGGACCATGGGTAGACCTTGGTTTGCAAACCATTGGCTCCCCGTGGGGTTGCAACCCGAGGCCAACCCGTGGCAAGCTCTGTTTGGAAGTTTTTACCCTTTTTTAGTTTATTTTGGATGCTATCTCCTCTAAAAAGGTAGAATACTATACAAATATCGAAAGGGGGGGGGGGGGGGGGGGTGAGAAAAAGGGTTCCACAACTAGAGAATTAGAGAAAAACATAGCGAAGAAAATCAAGAAATCAAGAGTTTGAAGCATAGATTTTGGCAAGAAGAGTATATATCTTGGTGCAAGATTCATCAATTTCTCATCTTACTTCAAAATCCGGTGATGTAATCAATAGTTATTCTTTGTGTTTCTTCATCCATTATGCGTAGTTAAACCTTTTGTTAGGGTGAACAATGTAATTTATTGAGACCATTAAATTCAATTTTCAATATTCGAGTTCTCAATTTCACATGTGTTGATTTTATTTATAGTGTTTAATGCTTGAATTACTTGGCCAATAATTTATTGATCTTGTGAATTTATAACGAGTTGAGAGGTGAGTTATAACTTTAGACCACGTATGAAAATTATGGAACTAGTATAAAAGTGTAGAGAACACTAAAAGTATTCAATAAATGAAATTGTATGCCCTAATATCCCTTTCATATTCAAAAACCTAATTCGACTATTGTGTGCATTCCAACAACATTCAAGTTATTTAGTATAATTTAGATCAACAATCACAAATCATAAATTGTTTTCATCAAATTGAAGTAGAAATAGTAAACTAGGAATAAATAACAGCCTTGGTTTCAGACTTAAAGGTCAACTATATTATTTGTTCGATATTGTATACTTGTGATAGAAAAAAAAGAAACAATATACAATGATCTTTACCATCCTTGGGGAAGCCTTCTAAACAACATCACATTTTTTTGGATCTTCTTCTACTGCAGGCTTCATTAGCTACTCTAGTGGCAAAAGTTTCATCAATTTAGAATCAAGACAGCTGTCTAGATTTGAATGGGGATTTTGCATAATTACTATCTTCGCACGGGATCTATATGAACTAAAACACTTCAATTTACTTTAGGGAGTTCATCACTTCAAATATATGACCATCGTCTATTTGCGGACCACAAAGCTTCCAATAACTTAGCTCACTACTAGTTGTGATCACTGTGTAACTAGATTCTATTTGCTTTCATTTTTTTGGCTAGCCTTAGTTCTGCCATTAGGGCTTCATACTCGGTGACATTGTTTGATATGTTAAGGTCAAAGAGAAGCGAACAGTTGAAATTGTTTCCCTCAAAGATCATGAGCAAAATTCCCCGCATCTGCTGCAGTTTATTTGGATGACCCATCAGCATGCAATTTCAATGTTGGGATTTCCTCAGATTCTGTGTGTAGAGGCGGCTATAGGTGATGCACAAACTCTACAATGAGGTTTTCTAAGGCATGCATTTTAACTGAAGCTTTCTACCAGATATATCTTGCATCTGAAGAACTTTATTCAGGGGATGATTATAGAGGACATTGATATTGAATGTCTAAAATTACGGTTGTAGCTTTCTAGACGCGAATAGCGCAAGCTTCTCAATATTAGGGTACCTCATTTTAGCACCATGTAAGGCCTTACTTACATAGTAGAATGGTGGGTAAATTCCATTCGTGGTAACCATACTTTCATATGATATCAATTGGGTTATTGTACCTTAATTTGATTTAAATTGGTTAACTTCATCCAATTCTGCCACTTGAACAAATGGAAATTGATGACATGCTAGTAAATGTATGATGTCTATCATTTATTTCACTAAACTTGTACTTATTCTACATCAACAACTAACGATTAAGTATGATAATTGTTGACCTCAAAAAATAGAAATTATTTTCTAAAGCTAATGGTTTAGTTTTCCGCCATAATCTTGGCAGAGTTTTTCCCCTTTTAAGGGTTTTAGGTGTCTTTTTGAGCAAGTTGCTTGAAGAAACAAGAAATACGGAGTTTTCGCAAGACTTTGGTCGAAAAATGCCCTTCAATTTGAGAATATTATGATGTTGTGTAAATGGTCCTATATGCCTTGTTTAGGGGCTTTTTGATCATTTTAGGATTTGACACTCTCATAAACATGTTTAATGTTATGATTAATTCTAATTTCCAAGATTCTTGTTGAGGTTCGTACATTTGTGATATTTTTCAAACAATTAATTCTGTGCACGCATGTTTGAATCCTGTGTGTTTCATTTCTAAATGGTACTTCCGTAGTCAAGGCATGTTTCGCTTCAACTGATCCATGTTAGCCATGTCGGGAATATTTAGAGACACGTGGGCATGTAATGGGTCCTTTATGGTCATGGTGGATCATAATTAATTTTAATCCAAGGCCACTAATGAGGCACAGAAATCCGATCCACAGATACTCTTTTCAATCCGAGGCGATTGATGAGGCAAAGAAATCCAACCTCAGATACTCTTTAAAGGTGGGACCATAAATGATGTATGATCTTCCAATACCGAGGTAATTTGTTAGTCCAGGTTAAAGAAGGTAAGTCCATGATATGTTTTTAGCTTAGCTCCACTACCGGTTATTTGTTTGCAGAAGACAGTCTTTCAATTTCCAAGTTGCCCTCGATTAGAGATACTTTGTTAATCCCAAAGAGATTTTGGCTGAAGATTGGACTTCAGATACTCTTTCGATTCGAGGCCTTCGTATTGTTTATCGAAGATATTCTTTCAATTCTCGAAGTACTCTCGACTGAATATATTCTTCCAATTCCCAAGAGATTTGGCTTGCTAAGGGTCGAGGACAGTAAGTACACTTTGGGTTCTTAGCTTAGCGTCCTCGACGAGGCTTTATGTAAATTTCCTATAGGTTAATGGAGAGGCCTAAATAGGACATTGACTCTTCTTGGGGCTTCAATTCCAATAGAGAATCAAACATCCTCGATGAAGTGGAGAGTAGCCTAATGAAAACCTCAACTTTGTCATTAGGTCTTCAAATAGAATAGAGAACATCTCATTTGGAGATGAGGCCTTTTGAATCATGAACTAAGATGCAAGGCTTGCCTCAAATTCAAGCTGTAGTGAGGATCCCATTAAAATGACTGGATGTCCAGTAGTCGCCACCAAGGACATATAGCTTGCCCCTTTCCTTGCCGTCAAGTAATTTCAAGGCACTATATCAAAGTCCTACTGCTTATCCACAATCGTAGCACATTAATCTATGACGCTAATCATCCAATCATGGATTTATGTCCTCTTGGTCTCAATATTGTCCGTAAACCAATCAACTGGTCATCAAGTAATTGGATGACAATAAAAAAACAAAAGAAATTAACAAACTATCAAAGTTGAATGAAATCATTTGAATTAAATAAACATTAAATCTAAGCTACATTGTTATCCCAACAACAAATTATCTATTCACTTATAATTGTGAAATTAAACAATAAAAGGTTTAAAAACATCATTGGGTTTAACACAAAGAACTAATAAAATAATCCTAGCTATTGTTGATATTTAACAAATTATAAGCATAGACAACAGGCAAAAAAGGTGCAAAAAGGTTATTAGCAACATAAAAAGAAGTTGCAAAAAGTCATTAGTAAAATTCAAAGAATGTTAGAAAAAGTTTATTAGCAACACTTGTAAAACGTTGCAAAAAGGTTATTAGCAATAGTAAATAAACATTGCAAAAAAGTTATTAGCAATATTTAAAAAACGTTGCAAAAGGTTATTAGCAACATTCAAAAAATGTTAGTGTATCATTCTACTTTACTGCAACATTGAAGTTTGCAACATATGTTCGAACGTTGCAAAAGGTCTTTAACAACGTTTTTTGAATATTGCAAAATGTTATTTTTGTTATAGTGTAAAGACTCAACTTAATACTAAACATACATACTTAAGTCGACATATTTTATTCAATATTTTCTCAAATTGAATATCTAAATCACAAAATTCAAAAAAGTTAATAAAACACAAGAATTAAAAGTTATTTCACAAACTCCATAGTCATATATTTAGAATTTGAGTGTGTTTTAATCATTCTCAATTCTACCGATGCTACTTGAATCAAGTCAAGTATTTCAACTTTCAAAGGTATCTTTACCTAAATAATACCAAATCTCAAGTAGGTCAATATAATCTTCTTCACATGTTTTGCTCTCTTGATTTTTAATTTTTTTCCCCGAAAGTGAGCCAAAACTTGTATGGGGTTTATTTTCATCATCGACTCAACTACTCTCCAAATTGTTACTCAATGACCACGACTTAGTAGGAAATAGTGCTTCTTAAGTTCCATGTACTTGCTTTTATAATATTTGCTCACTAAAACAAGAAACACATATTTTTTTTATTGTCTATATAGTTTTCTCTTTTTGTTTATATATATTTTTATTTATTTATTTTTTTTCATTTGCAGGTAGCTATTTTTCTCAGACATTGATGATATCTACGCCACCACTCTAGGGTATGTAGCACTATCCAGCATCGATGTTTGATTTTGGTATGATTATTGATGTAGACCACTTCTTCCTACAGTTTTGCCTTATTCTTCTTGAACTAGAGCAATGTCTTTTATGGGTGAAGGAAAAAGACTGAAAAATAATCAAGTGACGATGGTATTGATTTTTTATGAATCTAATCACCTCTAAACTTATTCTAAATAGGATTTTGAACAAGGATCTAATTGGGGTGATTAGTTCAATAGAAATATACTACAGTCTTAAGACATTATAAGATAGCTAACTTATTCAAAGTTAACCATAAATACAATAAAAAATGAATTTATGCTCGCTTGGTCAAAAGTCGAAAATAAAATAACAGAATTCATTCATTAATTCAAAATTTAAGTGTCATCACGAACCAATCAAAATTTTGATCCTAGATACACACAATATTATAATTGGACATGAATCACATTGTTCGAGCTAAGTTCATACACAATCATGCAAGATTAAAAATAAAATATTCATTATTCCTTTAAATATTTCCACATTTCTTATTATATTTTTTTGTGTAGGCTTGGGAAACGTGTTAATTGTAATACGTAGTCATATTTTCTACATACAATGCAATACGGAAAATTGGTTGCCTCAATTCTTATTGTCAAGCTTGACTTGGATCTATCATTGATCACTGTGTCTCGAACCGGAATGTGCCGGCCTTGCACTCTTTCTTTGTTCTCCAAATTTTGAAAGTCCCATTCTCATCTTTAAAAACGCTAACAATTCCATCACTTTGTCTTTCAGACGGACAACTTCTTTCATGAAATGGATCATCTTCATCAGACCTATAATAATCCTTGAGTTCAGATGGGTCCTCGAATGGGGGTGCGCGTTCAATACTTCTTGTTCATCTTTCACCCTCAAGATTAGTTCACATTTCTCCATGTCGATCAAGGTTCAACCAATTACTAAGAAAGGTCTACCTAAGATCACTAGGATGCCCCAATTTTTTCTTTGATGTCCAAAATAATGAAGTCCACCGAGAATATAAATTTTCCAGCCTTGATGAGCTCATCTCAACCTTAATGTGATTCTGTCAACAAGCTACATCGACACTTTTGTTTCTTTTACTTCTCTTAATCTTAATTTCCTGTACACGGATAAAGATATTAAATTAATACTAGCACATGTATCACACAGAGCAATAAGAAAACAAGCTTTTCCAATTGATAATGGTAAAGTAAAACTCCCAAGATCTTTTAGTTTAGGAGGTACTTTATTTTGCAATCTTACAGTGCTCATCAGTTAATACCACGATCTTAAACTCTGGATGCTTTCTTTTCTTAGATAGCGCATCCCTCAAGAATTTTGCAAAGATTAGAATTTTTCCTATTGCATCCATGAAAAAGATGATAATGTGGAGCTTCTTGAGCATGTCCAAGAACTTTTTGAACTGTTGGTCTAGCTTGTGTTTCTTCAACCTTAGTAGGAACAGGATGGAAGGCACATACTCTCCTGTAGGGACGACCACCTTAACTTGTGGAATGTTTGAACTCTAATTAAATTTCTCGTATGTTGTCTTTTCAGATTCTTCTACTTGCTTCTCGTCAATGGTTATCACTTTTTGACTATTGACAACATGTCTCTTGATTGTGATTGTTTGTAATCGTACTCTACTACTTGTTCTAATTGTATGAATCCTTTCCTTCTCTGTCCACTTTCGAAGTTGGAGGTACAAATTCTTGTAATTTAATAGCTACCTTCGGTTGTGGGGTGTCAATTTGATCATTCTCAATAACCTAATGGCTAGCACTAGCTCCTTTGTGTTAAAGTTACCAAATTCAACAGCAAGCTACCGTATTTACCAACACTTACCGTACATCAACACACTTACCGGTTGTGGCTGAAGTTACCGTATTTAGCCTACACTTACCGATTTTTACTTACTCACAGGATTAAGCACATGTGAAATTATAATTATACAGTTTGGGACCACAGCTCTTGTTGTAACTATAATTGATTCTTCACGTGTAATTACAATGAATTACTTGCTCATTACTTCAGATTCATGTATATATTACCAGTTGTAATTTTGTAAATTCATTCAATTAAGCTTTCACTTTTAATCCTCTTTATTCAATTACTAGTTAGCTTCTTTTTCTCTGAATTTCAACTTGGTATCAGAGCCAACTATGTCTAACACCGGATCCAATGATAACACACAATCAGCACTACCAACTACCAATAATCTAATGCCTTCAATGGTGGGAGGAAATCAGATGCAAACTCTTATGGAAAAATATGGTGATGCCAATCATCAAAGCACAACCTGGAAGGTTTCATCACTGGAACCAGAAGCTACCCAGCTGAGTTCCTAGCTACACAAACCACTGGCTCAACTGGGGTCACAGTCGAAATGGCCCCGAATCCTGAGTATGAAACTTGGATGTCAACAGATCAACTATTGATGGGTTGGTTGTACTCCTCAATGACACTAGAAATTGCAATGAGAGTCATGGGATCATTTAAGTCTTCAAAACTCTGGAATGCTGTCCAAGAAAGTTTTGGAGCCATGAATCGATCAAGGGTCACCTTCCTTGTCAATGAACTTCATAGAACTAGGAAGGGAGAAATGAGTGTTGATCAGTACCTCAACACTATTAAACAATTTGCAGACAATCTTGAAATTCCTGGTAAAGTCATTCCTCTTGCTGATCTTGTTACTCAAGTGCTTGCCGGTTTGGATGAAGAATATACTCCTATAGTGGTACAAATAAATAGCAGGGAATCCATATCTTGGCATGAATTGCAGTCAGTGCTCATGACTTATGAAAGTAGAATTGAGCACCTCAACACTCTAAAAAATGGTTTAGCCTCAGTCAATTTAAGTGAAGCCTCAGCCAATTTCATCCATAGCTCAAATATTAATAGAGGAAGAAGGCTAAACAATGCTGATAGAAACAATAGCTATAAAGGAAGAAGAAGTAGAGGTAGAGGAGGTAGACCATTTGTTAACAAAAATGCATGCCAGATCTGTGGTTTGAACAATCACACAGCAACTAAGTGTTTCAATCGGTTTGATGAAAGATATATGGGTACCAAACCTGAAACTCAATATCAGAACTCCTCAGAACCAGCTGCTCTTATAGCCTCCTCCAGATATGTGACTGATCCAACTTGGTTTGCAGACTTAGGTGCTAACAATCATGTCACAGCTGATAAGGGAAATCTGATTGAGGCACTTGAGTATGGTTGTAAGCAAAAACTTGCTGTTGGCAATGGTAATAGACTCATATCTCTTAAATTGGCACAAATCACCTCAATACACGAAATAACAAGTCACTAGTGTTGACATATGATTAGTTCCACGTGTTTTGATCATAACAAATAATACATTTATGATTCTAACATATCTAACTTCTTGAGTTTTCATGTACAAATTTCTCTGAAACATTCAAAGGCACAAATCGTCATC
>CAIGRT010184951.1:0-15477 GCA_903798405.1 Fraxinus platypoda
CAAGATTTGGTGCAAAATGGTGCAGCACTGAAGATGGCCTAAGAGCATGCTACATGCCTTCGAATTTTGTGCTTTTCAAGTAAGCACCGACAATATTTTATTGAATTAAGTCATATGTACATTCCTTGTTGATATTCTACTTCACATCTCCTAATATGTCAAAATCTGGTCAGTGATGTGAAAGATTGTTGTAAAAATTAATGGAGATGATGAATGTCATGTGTTAGAATGTCAAATTTAATGCCAAGTAGAATGTACATGTAGTATGATTGTATTCTATTTAATGCATATTTCAGTTATTTGCTTTGACCTCGGCCCCCTTTAACCTTTGTACAATTTGAAATCTTGATTTTATATTTTAAAATTTTTGGGCGTGTTTCAAAGAGGACCATTGCAGGTTGAAGTAAAGTAAAAAGACTGTTTAATCTCTTTTTCTTAATTTAGAGTGTCTTGTTAGTTAGACACCCTCGTCTCCGCTCTCTTCTAAGAATTTATTGTTTTTCAAGTTAGCACTATCTATCTTCCATTGATAAACCACATATCGGTAGGCATCACATTGATTGTATGTTTTGTATTCGTACCATTATATATCCTCATTCCATATGATTTATATTTTACTTATTATTTATTCTTTATGTGCATGTCACGAAGAGCGTGATTTTGCAGCTAGATGACAAAATAATCTTTTCCTTAATTTATTGCATCTCTTTCAACGTGTTGGGATAATGACACCCAATTAACGCACAGACAGAAAATCACGCTCAAGAACACACACTGCAGGAATGTAAATAACACAAGAAATTGTTCACCCAATTCGGCCAACCCTAATCTGGAGGGCTAGAGGTAAATCGAGCCCGTCACTATGCAAGAACTTTCAAGAGAGAGCGAAACAAGTTTGTACAACCAAGACTCGGATTCGAACCTCTTCTAAATGATCATCGATCCACAAACGGATCTCCCAAATCACATATTCAACACAAGAATTAGAACCTCGCAGCCTTAGTGCAGATTTACCGGTTTCATTTGGAGTCCAAATGAAACCCCTAAATGAAACCTAAAACGCTGAACACTACACCAATAATACACAAGACTACAAGTTCGACTCCAAATGAAACCCCTAAATGAAACCTAAAATGCTGAACACTACACCAATAATATACAAGACTACAAGTTCAGTCAAGAGGAACAACACAGAACCACTATTTAAACTGCTCAAGAAACATAAGTAAAACCCTCGAAGAACACTAGAAATCGCCTCAAATAGAGAGAATGAAAAACCAGTAAACCAGAGGCCAAAGTAAAGTGATAGTACAGTAGCCTTAGGAGGTTTTTATACTCCAATCCTCGGTCTTAGATCAAATCCAATGGTCCAGGTGAACCTCAACAAAAATAGATCCGGGTGAAAGCAAATAGGCCAATAGAATCACGCCAAGTGGATTGACCAAGCAAAAACGTTATTTCACTTACGAAAAACGGGTTTAATAACCGCAACCCACACAACGGATATCTATTTTTCCACGACTTTGTTTTGATATGTAGTACAAAAGCAAAATAAGTTGTCTACAACCTCCACACCTTTCAAGCAAGCACCGATTGTCTTTGTAACGTCTCGAGATACACAATCCGAAACATTATCTTATTCATTTCTTAAATAAAATAATAATTAAACCATACTTTTTAGGTAAGGAACAAAACATGTAACTGGAAAATAAAACATGGAAGTGAAAAATAGATTTAGTCCCTGGTTGATAGAAATTATTATCTAGATTTTTATCAAAATCAAAGTTAACAATTAATTTTAACCACATATTTTATGAACCCACAAATTTTCAACCAAACATTTCATTAATTTTTTTCAAAATCTGCTAAAAATCTTATTTTAATCTCTACCAAACAGGGGCTAAACTTAATGCGCTTTTCAGCTTTCGAGTTTGCACTCTAACTTCTCGTAGATTTTTTAATAAATCAAATGGTCGTGAAATTTATACTGTAAACACATAACTTGTCCTCGAAAACATGCTAAAATTTCACTATTTATATCCTGCAGTTTTCTACTTAGATAACTTCATGCAAAACACACGTAAGCAAAATTTGGGTAAGCTGTCGCAAGTTAGGAAAGTGTACACAATTACTTCTAGGATGAACCAATTGGAGTGATTCCAAATGTCAAAGACAAACTTCGGGTAAGCTAATTGCTCAGTTCTTGTATACAATTTTTTCAATAATAGTTGTTGTTCACATCACGTCACACCATTTATTGAGTTTTTACGTCTAAATTTGGAAATCCAACAAACTCATAATGTATTCAATCCATCGAGTCTCATTCGAGTTTCTTATAATACGTTTTTACACCAATATAGAATCGATTTTTCGGCCAGTTCATGACTTCTAAAGTTGAATTGACTATGTCTTCGTTTTGGCTTCCTTTTTAGTTGCTGAAATTATAAATTGGTAAAATATGTGGTAAATGCTATGTCGGTCTGATATGCAAAGCATTGATTGAAATCTACTTGTGTCAAAAACAATAAAATGTCACTTAAAAATATTTTTTTTCTTTTTTAGAATTTCTCCAATTTCCATGCATTTGTTGACTTCGTCAAAAGTATTGTTAGGTTTATTTAAGGTAGCTTGGGCTGGTGACCAGTTTATGCCCATTCAAAGGCTCTCTTACAAGTTTTGATGAATTTCCACAAGTTTGAAAAAAAAATAGCCTTTGACCATCTAATTTTGACTCACATTTAATTCAATTGGTCAATTTTGAATGCAGATGTGCTTTGTTAGGTGTTTGGTGATTTGTTATTTCATAATTGCAACACTAATAAATATTGATTTAAATATTTATATAGGCTGTTCAAAAAATTGTATCCATACGATAAAGTCTATCCTAATTCAATTCTCGTTTATTTTTTGTTAGAAACAATTTAATCCCAAATTAATAGCTTATTACATAAATTAAATAGTTGATTCATTAAAAGTTTTATTATAATTTTTAGACGAATCCTATGATTACAAAAATCAACATATTCCATGAACTCGGAATCGAAATAACAATAAAATTAGGTTTTGCGTCAATGAATGGAAGAAATTTCAAATAAAAATATTTGAAAGAAGAAAGAGAATTTATTTACTTTAACCAGATATTTAAATACGAAAAAAAAAAATTAAATACTCATTAATCCAAAACAATAAATTCCAAAACCTACGCAATTGCTCTCTATGCATAAAAATAGAAAAGAATAAATTAATTTCTTGTGCAACAATTAATTTACACGCTCAAAAAATAATAAAAAATTATAGGGTAATTTTCACTAGGGTCCCTCACCTTTCGTAAGTGTGGCACTTATTTTCCTAACCCACCATTTGTTGAATCTGTGTCCCCGATCTTTTAAAATTGTGCGCCCATGTCCGCAACTAACAACAAATATTTATTTAAACGTTAAATTCTCACGTGATATTGGGATGGATTGAATTGAATGGATATGTTTCAAGAATATTAGAAATACCCTATTTGAATTTCTAAATGAGAACTGAAGCCATTATTTGAATTATTTTAGAATATATAATTTTTTTTGACAGTTCCACCTTTTTCACTTCGGCATTACATAGATGTCACGCGACGATCACTTAACATTTAAATACATGAGAGCAATTATTCTAAAAGGTTAAGAGTCTGTTTTAGCCTATTTTTTATAAAAATATATTTTGAAATAGTGATTTGATAGAGAATGTATGGTTAAAAAATAAAAATAAAAGTTTTGAATTTGAGTATAATATTATTTTATTAAAAAATATGTGGTTGAAAATAAGAGAAAAAATGTATTTTAAAAATAATGGGGATCAAACAAGGGTTAAGAATATAAGTGTAATAAATAATAAGTTGAGGATATGAGTATAAAACTAACAAAAGTTTGGGACCCCTACTGGAATTTACTCTCTCTTCTTCTTGCATAGACCGCCACCTCCCCGTATACGGTATACCCCCCAACGACTTCCTGCTGTACTTATGGCACACTCCTATATTTATTGTGTTCTTTATGTAGAACTTTTCAAAAATTGAGCTAAATAAGACAGTTTGATTTTGAATCCCGCTTTCTATTTTTCTGATAATCTTTCTGTTCTTAAGAAAGAGAAAGACAAAAACCCAGTAAGAAAAATCGTGTCTTCGAAATATTATGATAATGGAATACAATCAGCTTGAAAAGGCTCCTTCTTGTCAAGACTCTCTCAAGGCTATCGAGTCTGATATTCAACATGCCAATATGTTGTGGGTTCTCTTTCGTTCTCTTTATTGTTTAATTTTTTTTCCCCGTTGTACATTTACTTTTTGGAAAATTGGGTTGTTGAATTTTGAAAGTCCTTAGTAATTGAAGAAACCAATGGAATGATTAAAGCAAACGGGCAGTTTTTTGTGGGTCTTGTTAATTATGGAATATAATTGCTTTACCATTGGCTGGGTGAATAGTAGCTTGAAGAAAATTGCTTTTTGTGTGGTTATGGGTGTATTCCATTAGTATTATACGCATTTTGCGCTCTATGTTTCGTGATCGTTGTCTGTTAATTGCATTTCCTGTTAATGTTGAATTTAGTGTTTTTTACTTGGTATGAGCAAGGATAGAGTTTCAGGTTTGACGGGTGGGTTAATTGCGTCTCGTGTTGCTAAGTTAATGCTTGGTTCATGGGCTATTACCATTGAACTCTTTCCTTGCAAGTGATTATAATCCTACGTGGTTATGAAAAAAAAAAAAAAAAATCAGCTTCATAAAGCTAGACAAATTGATGGGCGAATGATGATTTAACAAAAAATTGTAAAAATCATCATTGGTAGTACAAGAATGTTGGGAATCAATTTGCTCTCTGTTTCAAAAGTTGGTGTTCAATTTTTTACTAGGCTAATATGGTAGGTGTCGATGGTTCAATTTTCCCTTGATTAAAGTGCAAGTTTGCAACTTGAGTGTGGCTTCAAATTTCAACGGTGTTTATTTTCATAATTTGTCACTCATTGATGCTTTTACTTCAATGGCCTATCAAAGGACGTAGAATTATGTGCATTAATTGCAATGTTGACAAATCATGTTAAGCACTATACAACCTATTAAATTAGAAATGGGAAAATTTCACTTGAATAAAACTATTCCTTATGTTAAAATGACAAATTATTCACATGGGGTGGGCCCCGTGTGAATAAAATATTATTATAAAAAATGGGGTCCACCCCCCATGTGTCTATTATGGTATTTTTACAGAAATAAAATTTCCGTACGAGTAGGAAGGTCTTTAGAAATGGCCATTTTTCCTTGGTGGCATGCATTGTGATACGATATTGCATTTTATCAAAATTTGGAACCGCACTAAAATATATGCATATGTTTGAAATTTCAAATATGCTACTTGTATATAATGGTGTCCATGTCATGTGAGGGTGTGGACGTCATTATATACAGACAAATCCTTGAAATTTAATGTCAGTTGAGACGCTGAAGCTAAATACTTATTGAGATATCATGAAACCAGTACGTTTTCGACTTTGTGATCATGACGATGAGCGCATGTCAAAATATTAATTCGAAACTCCATTGAAATACATTTCTTTCAATGGAGTTTCGAATTAAGATTTGATCAAAATATTGACATTTTTTGTTACAAGGCCAAGGTGCATCCTCGATTAAAAAAAGGCACGAGATATGAATCGAGAATTCAAACACCTAATTTGTGTAAAATGTACTTTTTTTAATTTTTCCTAAATTAACCAATATTTGCATTGTCAGTCCATGAAGTGTAATATAAATTTTTTTCGCACTTTCTCTTATAGCTCATGCGTGCATGAAAAAGAATATTTTATTGTATCCACGATGGACATTCTTTATGGTTGCAACTTGCAATTACAACGAAATTGGAGGATTCAGATAAATTCGACTCATACTACGTAAACAGAAAATTAGAGTTCTATATATACCACCCACCAAAAGAAATATGTAACAATAAAAAATTCTATTAATTAATATTTTCCCATAAGTAATAAATTTTTTTGATCCTGACTCGGCTAGTATCCAAATTAATAATATAATAATTTTATTTAAAATTCTTTACCACCCAATGCAAATGTAAAATAATAATTATTTATATACGTAAAATTTATAATACATAATTAAAAAAATATATTTATTGAAAAACACCTATTTTTTCAAATCAATTTTTATATAAATATGCATATATATGCTAATTTTTTTTTCATTTTATTTAAAATGATCTCAACACTATCCCTATTTTTTCTTCAGCAATGTATATACATATTGGGTATATACTTTTTTCATTTTATAGAAAGTAATTATTTAAGGTTATAATGCTTGAAATGATTTTTTTATTTTTTTGACAGTTGGTAAAATACAACTATTATCTAAATTGTGATTATTCTCGATAAGTGTATTCAGTACCCTTACAACATTGTCTTCGACAATATAAATTACATCATATCGTTTTCACTAGAATAATTCAACAGGTAATGATCATCCATTACAAATTTCAAGCGTAGAAATGACTTTATATAATTTTTTGATAAATTAATAAATTATCCGTTTATCGAAAATATTCATTTATCGATAAATTAATAAATTATTTCATGTTTGGCTCATGTTTATAAACTGTTTCTAGATATCAAGTTATTTTATATGCATACATTTCGAGAATAAAATAAAATAAAAAAAACTCTCTAAACATACAAAGACACAGAGTACCAATTGCAAAAAAAAATCACTTTTCATAAAATTTATTTTAAAAAAACTCTACCAAACCGGGCCCGAGAATAAAAAATTTAAAAGCTCATTAAATAAGTACTTTTTTAAAAAAATCAAAATAAAAAAAATCCATATACTTCCTCCAGCTTGAGTGTATATTAGCTTATCATAAGTCGTTATCGGTTTTGTCAGACCGTACACTGAATAATAATGCACACGAACATAAAATTCATGTGCCAGAATAAATTTGTGGTCATGTCAATGTCTCTAGGTTACAAACAAATGTGGAGCCATTATGAATTTGGCGTTTTATGGATTATTTCTGGTTAGTTATGATTGAAATTTTTCATTATATACTCTTTTATTTTTTGTTATTTAATTCAACCTACCACTTTGTGAATATTGTGTTCAAAACTTGAATCTTCGATTCATTCGCACTCATTTCTTCTACAACAAGGGATGTCAATGCATATATTAATTAAACGGAATCATATAATTTTTACATAATTGAAATTTACAATTGATAAAAAACACGTAAATTCTTCCATCAAACTCTGCCACAAGCCTACCCAGAAAATACCCAATTGGTTCCTCAAATTGGAGAGAACCCCGCCCAGGCTCTCCACCCATCCTCGACTGCACGCGAACCAAGAGTTCCCGATCGAGGCTAGAATTTTAGAAGGGGGTGGGATGGAAAGTAGTTGGGTGTTTTGAAGACACGGACTATATTGAATAATTAACTATGGCCCCAAGATATTTTTGAATTATAGTTGAACATTCAACATCATAGAGGGATTGTACAAAATCAATAAAATCCACAATCAATAAAGAAATTGGTCCATCTGGGGTTGTGGGGGGTATGGGGACCCTGATATTTTGAAATTAATTTTGTCGTATAAAAAAGGATAATTTTGAGTTCCTTTTACTCTTTACATTTCATTTTTTTTTTTTTTTAATTAAAATGGTGCATGCCCTTTTTAATCCATTATGGAAGGCAAAGGTAGAGGAAACTAAACTAGTAGTCAACGAAATATGAAGACTTCTTATTTGCTTTAATTGCAAGCTTTTCTCGAGTTTTTCTTGTGAGCTAAGTTGTTGTGGGGTCCTACATCAGGAAATCTTAAAAAGAAAATGAAAGTGATAAAGCTAAAAGAGAAAAAAGCATACAGATTTTAAAGAATTTGAAAATATATATCATATTTGATTATTTTAATTTTAATTTTTTAAGGTTTATGTCCGAGTTGAATCATGGAGTTCGATCTTAAACCGTCGACCATCTTAAATGACGTGAAATTACTATTTAATGTTATCCGATTTTAGAAGTTGTCGAATGGAAGAAAAAATGCTAATTTGAGAGACTGGTAGTTGGCAAAGGTAGATTTTGAAAATTATGTTGCAAAAAGCAGGTAATTTACGTCATTGAAGAGTAGAGGTCCAAAAGTTGATGAAATAATTTTGGGGAAGAAATGTCAAAAGGTGACTTGATGAGGGCCTTGACAAGTAATTTCTCTTCATAACACTCATTGATTAACATAAATGGTTGCTTTAAAATTGGGTCATGCAAAAAAATCAAACATGGAAAAGATCTCCCACCTTAATTTGTCTCTTCTATAACTAACACACGCATCTATAAAAGGTTTGCACAAATTCTTTGTATTTTGGTATAAATAGATGACAATAATTGGCTTGTTTTAATAATAAGGGAAACAAATATATATATATATATATATTAGGAGTGGAGATATTAATTCTAAGCCCGACCTCAAAAAGGAAAAAAAAAAAAAAACAAATTACTTCGTTCAGAGACGTGGAGCGTGCAACTTTTGCTCATCATACACATTGTGAGGATTATTCCAATAGAATTATCGTGATGTTTCAAAATCGAAAAGTGTTCGACATATTGTGTATTAATCTTACTTAGCACGCAAAAGAAAGAGACGGGGGTGGGTGTGGGGACTTTTAGATGTATTTGGGCCATTGTATTGATTTTAAATTTGGATTTGGGCTTAGTTTGGCTTAATAAGAAATAGTGGAAATTACATACTACCGAAATTTTAAACTTCTAATTTCAAAATTTAGATTTACAAATTTTTATTTCAAAAATCAGATGATGATTAAAATTTTAAAATTTTAATAATTATATTACAGATTTAGGCCCTGTTTGAGCCAAATTATTGTAGAATGAGAATGAAAAATATAGCCGTTATTGGGGCCCACATAAGAGATAGAAATTTTTGAATTTAAATGTTGATGTGATAGATAACGGTCATATTTTTCATTTTAATGAGATAATAATATAGATCAAACGGGGGCTTATTTTGAATATGTATGACTAATTCTTTTTCCACATGTTGAGTGAGTGTAAANATGAGATAATAATGTAGACCAAATGAGGGCTTAAATATACATATTCATTCTATCTAATCATACACACCAAAACCTTGATTATTTTATCCTCACCATTTTCTCTCATCTTTCTATCATACCTTTTCTCTAGCCGACTGTCGCCACCACCATCACAACAACGTTGGCACCACTTCGTCGGCACCACCTCACCACAATCAACACACCCACAAAAAATCCCCAAACCTACATATGCAACCGTCTCCTCCACCTCCTCCGATGCCATCATCACCACTAATCCACCATCTTCACCTCAACCATGGACAATCCAGCGACCCAGCGACTCACAGTGTCGATGATGTCGGGATCTGCAGAAATTTGTGGGGAAATGACGGATTGTCGGAGGCCACACAACGACTCACAATGTCGATAATGTCAGGATTTGGGAAAATTTGTGGGGAAATGACGAGATCTACTGCAACGGTGACCGATGTAATCTGGGAGAATTTGTGTCGTGCAGTAACATCGTGAGGTGGTGGCGATTTCGTGAGGTTTGTGGCCGTACTGATTATTTTTTGGGTGATTTTTGTTGGTTGTGTTTGATGTTGGTGGTGGTGGTGGTCGTCGCGGTGGTAGTGTCGGTGTCAGTGGTGGTTGCTAGTTGTGGTTGTCGCGGTGTCAGTGGTGGTGTAGTTTTTGTTGTGGATTTAATTTGTTGGTATTTTTTGGGCGACGATGGCGGCGATTGTGTTGGATATTATTGGTGGTGGTGGTTGTGGTGGCGAGGTGATGGTGGTGATTTTGAAGTTAAAAATGGTAGTTGTTTGAGGTGATGGTGATGGTGATGGTGGTGCCAAGGTGGATTGGGGTAGGCGGTGGGATTAAGAGGGTTCGTGACCAACTACTTGAGATTGTAACCATTAATTTAGGTATCTTGTAATTAAAAAATAACATATGATCACTAAATTGTGAACTAAAAATTTGAGTTGCGATTTATAAAATTTTTGATTTGTGATCGAGAAATAATTTGTGTCAATTAATTCAAGAATTAGTGACCAAATTGTATAAAATTATGACCTTAATAAATTTGCGACTTATAATTTTTTTTATGTGTGACTGATGAATAAATTATGACGTATAATTTTTTTGATTTGTGATCGTGAAATAATTTGTGACTTATAAAATTTCTAATTTGTGACCAATTAATTCAATAATTTGTGACTAATAGTATATAATTGTGACCTTAATATATGTAATTAATAAATTTTATTTTTAATTAATTATTTCATAAATAAAATTTAATTTATAATTGATTTTTGAAATAATGAACTTTGTTTCTTAATTATTAAATGGGTCAAACTTAATCTCTTAAATTTGAATTTTTTCCCATGAACTATCTAGTAATATTGAGTCCAGTGCATGAATGGGCCTGAATTTGGTCCGTGGCCTTTTGTTAAGGTAGCATGATCCGATCCGATGAGAGTAGAGAAAGAGAATGTCCAATGAAATGAAATTAAGGTTTGATGATTTTAAGTTGTCTGAAAAATGAAAATGAGTGTATTGAAATAGTATAATTTTTGAATTATTAATTATAAAACAAATTTTACAGAAAATGTTTTAAAGTGGACGTAAAATGAATAAACTATCCTCTAATTAGCGACAGGGTTCAACTCCTTTTAAGCTTATCCAAACACACTTAAATTTATGGGTCATGATTGATGTACATTCTTTGATGTACATCATGCATGACATTTCTCTCACAAAGGTGAGGGATCCGCAATTTAAAAAATCATGGATCCCACGCTCTTTCTGAGAGGAATGTCAAAGTCAATGTACATAAAAGTGTACAAATGAGATTACTCTAAATTTATTGATTTAATTTTGCATATTCAAGCCCCTTTTTGACAAAGGTTTTGGCTGGTGGATCCATGAAATTTATAATTAAAAAATAAATAATAATGATGAATTTAATAAATATATCGATATTATCAAGAAAATAATCATTTTCTTTTCCTTTCCTTTTTTCTTTCTTTCGTAAAACAAAAAACCCAGAAAAGTAGTTTAATTTAACAGGGACCAAAACCAAATTTCACTTTTCGTTCATTTCTTCAAATTTCTTGTCTTTTATTCAGATTGTGGCGTGTGTGATTTTTCTTCTTTCGGTGGTGCTCAGCTCAGCCCAGTGTCTCTTCTAGTTTGTCAACAAGGTATGATTCAAAGACCCCAATTTTTTCTACACCATTTCATCAATTAACTTCAACATTTTTGGGAATTCTTGAAATTATAGCTACCCATTTAATACTGTACAGTTGTTTTACAGTTTAATTTCCACTGATGGCTTCAATAATGGCAAAGCTGCCGCCGCCGCCCCCAGTCGTGGTCGATGGAAGAAAGCCGCCGAGTGAAACTGTATAGAAACTAGCATTGCCTTCCATTGGAGGTATGCAATTTTTTTGCGGATTTCCTGTTTAGTGCTTTTTATATCTGCTTATTTACCTTTTAAGTGTTAAATTGATCAATTCTAAAGGATGTGCTTTGAGTTTTTAATTTAAATCTCTGCTTTTTGGTTTTTGCAAGTGAAAAAGATTAAGGGCCCGTGTGGCAGGCTTTTGAATAGTTAGAAACTGCTTTTGACACTAAGAAGCTCTTTTTGGACATGTTTGAGTAATTTTTTCAAAGTGCTCTGTAAAAGAGGACGTTGGCATAAGTAACTTCCTAAAAGAAGAAGAAACAAAAGCAGCTCTGCCAAACGTGCCCTAAGTAAGAGTAGTCGGTGGTGTTATTTTTATGATGTTTAATTTGCAATACCTGTTAATGGGATTAGTTCAGCTATGAAATCTTGGTAGTTGAAGTTACCAAAAAGGGCACCTGCCATTTGCGGATGGCGGATGCATTGACAATTTGACATCCGGAACTTGAGAAAGGGGACGAACTACTTTGCATTGTTGACTCACCTAGTCTAAAAGAAGAAGTTAAGGAGGGACGAAGTTGTTTATTTAAATTATTTTTTTCAGCATTTATATCTGATTATAGACATCGGTATAGTAACCCTTTTTTTAGATTCTTGGCGAGGCTCCCCACTGCATAAGGTGTAACAAGTAATTCTTGTACTTCTTGCTATGATACCAATCCGTAATGCACTGAAATTGGGAGCGAGCGGCATCCCCTTGTATGCTTCCCAAAGAGTCATCTTGTATTTATGTTTGCCATGGACAACGGGTTTATGGTTTGTTACGTGAATTTTTACTGAATATCAGCCATGAAGAGTCATTTATGTGTGTGAAGTGAGAGGTCTTGGGGTTTCCCTTTGTTTCTCATGAAAAAAATATCACGATGTATATTTTGTGTATGGAATATTACAATGAGAGTTGGCATGGTAAACAGATTTGATGGTATTTACATTTTTCACACTTCAAATTTTATTACAGAGCGACAAGGTCGTCTTGCAGTAGTAGTAAAAGCTACAGGTGAAAGCTCTGAATCTTCAACTTCATTGAGTGTTGTTAAGACCGTACAGAATCTTGTGAGTTTTTTAATCTCTCACTCTCCAACCCCCGCCCCAGGATAAAAAAAAAATTAAAACAGAAAAGAAAAAATAATCTTATTGGAGCACAGTTTTGCTTGATATGTAAAAACTGATTTTTTTTTCTTCCTGCATTCTAACGGGAGACTCTTAACTTTGTTTTATTGAGTAGAATTGAGCATACATCTTCCTAATTTGTCTGCCTTTTTTTTAAACTTTTGACCAGTGGGATAAATCTGAAGATCGAGTGGCTCTAGTTGCTTTGGGATTTGCAGCTGTAGTGGCTCTTTGGGCATCAACAAATCTTATAATGGTAGTGTCTTTGATTCTTATTAGTAAAACTGTAAAAGAATTTTATTAGCAAAAATCTGAAGTCCAAAATATGTGGGAAAAAAATATAGGATAATGCTAAGTGTACATAAAGATTGATCCATAGTGGTATCACATGGGGTGGGGGCCACTCGAATAAAAATTCACCCCATGTGAGTGTATGGACACCACTATGGATCAATCTTTATGTACACCAATCATCATCCAAAAATATATACCGTCACATCCAAAGAATCCGAAAGAGTACATATTATGATAAAGATGTGGGTAACGTGTCCAATTAGCATCTTGTACGCAGTCTAGGAGATTAATGTCATTTCTTATGAAAGATGGTGTGCATATTAAGCCCCTATTTAGTGGTCATTTTTCTTGGAGAAACATTGTTTTGAATAGTGAATTTTTGGAGAATGTGTGATTAAAAATTAGGGAAAAATTTTGGGTTTACGTGTTGAATATTTTATTATGTGAATGTTTGGTTGAAAATGAGCATTAGAGAAGAGTTTTGAAAGAATGAAAGACAAACATGGGCTAAAATCTTTCTATTCTTTCCTTGTGCATATCAACAAGATTAATAGTACTAGGTCCTCATGGCAGTTGCTTGTGTTATGATGTTTTTTGCAGCATAATTTTGTACTTGGATTGTGAAATTACTAATTTTACTCTTTTTTTCCAAACTCATTTTCAACAAAATATTCTTCCAATAAAATAAGTTTACATGTAAACCCAAAACATTTTTCCGACTTTTTAACCACACATCTTCCAAAAAAATCACTATTACAAAATCCGTTCTTCCAAAAATGGGGCTCAAACAACTCCTAAATGAGATCAGAGTGAATGCAGCCATCTTTGTCCTTTAGAATTATGTTACGGGATCTTTCCCTTTGTTAAAGTGGACCATCTTCTTCCTTTACTGGTGGGCTTCTGTCGATGAAGAAATCCTGCAAGGCTGCAAATGAAGCTAAAAGGGCTCCCATAGTACATAATAAAAATGTTAATACCTAAAATATATATTTTAATGGAAGAACCGAATTGTCTTAAATTATTCTTCTAGGGCATCTTGTTTTTCATTTTGTGATAAGTTGGTCAAACTTTATTTTTATCCACGCGTTATGAAGGACACACAATTTTTACTTACTTTTTAATCACACACATTCTTTGGACCCAATTTTTATAAGCACTTAAAAACTTAGTCAAGCAAGCATATTTTTCCATTTATGAGACTATTTATAAAATTTCCATGGACTTTTTGTGGCAGTTTTCTTTTCATTTTTTTTCCCTTCTATATGTAACAACTGGTTTCTAACTGCTTTATGGCAAAAGTCGGTTTTCTATCCTTTTTTCCCCTTACTGCTGTTATGTTCTGATGCTGAAACAGGCCGTTGACAAAATTCCTTTTGTCCCATGTACACTTGAATTCATCGGGATACTGTTTTCTACTGTAAGTATTGTGGTGCATGATGAGACACTTCGAAGTTTATTCTCCATTTTAGCATCGTCGTATGATTTAATATTCCTGGTCGATTACTCACTTGAAATTCTTTTGGTTTCAGTGGTTCACATATCGGTATCTCTAATTTAAACCTGACAGGTAAGAAATTCTTTTAAACAGCCTATTTTACTTACTGATTCACCGGTTCAGTCACCTTCTATTGTTAGATCAGATATTAGTCGAGAAATGAAATTTTTGAGTGACACCTCATTGAAGCCTTCACTAATATATTTTAGATGAGGCTGTGAAAAGACTGGTGATCTAACCACCTATATGGTAAAAGACCCGTTCCCTCTTTCATTCAGAACGAGTCCTCATGAAATCTCTGCAAGAACTAGTTGGACCTTCCACGTAATATTAAGATTCAACGTCACATTATCAAAAAGTTTAAGCTTTTATACAAGATTTAAAGAGCGTGGCTTTCTTATCAATCATTAATGGATGATATTTGAAGGTTCATATATGTTTTTCACGCATACAGGGAAGAATTGTTTCGAGTAATCAACAAGTCCATATCCGATATCTTGGGCCAATAAGCGGCGATCTGGCGTGATCTTGATATATTCTGTCTAAATGTTTAAACTGTACCTTGATCGATGCCATTGCAGCAATGATTTTACAACATGAAGTTCATTTTCTCTACCATTGTAATGACGTATTATTGGATTAAAAAGTAAAATATATCCGCTTTTTGCATTGTTATCCCGTTTTTCCTTGTATAGTTTTTCCTCGTACATACATTTGAAATAAATAAGTTGCAAAATAAAGCAATTAAAAAGGAAAACGATATTGTTGACAGAAAGTCTACAGATACTTAAGCTTAACGACGTTGTTTTTGTAACGCCCCGCGTATTCCTTGACATGAACTGCTCCTTAAATTTAATTCTTAATTCATAAATTTTGCAGTGGGATGCAACTCGGGCGTCCTAGATGATCATTGTGTCTATTAAAGTTAATTTTAGTAAGATAAACCAAAATATAAGGAAAATAATAGATGTGTTTAATTTATTGTCTAAATGTAATGTTACTTGGGCCCCGTTTGGAAGGGATTAAAAGCCAAT
>CAIGRT010184975.1:0-11313 GCA_903798405.1 Fraxinus platypoda
AAAAAAAAAAATTCATTTTAATGGAAAATTTCCATATAAAATAAAGTCAAACGTGAAAAATTATACCAATCAAACACACTTAATTAACAATTCCCTGCAAAACAATTTCTAGGCAATCACTTTCCCTGAAATTCATTTTGTTTCCACCCATTTTCCACCCTTACAATCAGGACCATTATACCAATTCTAGGTAGTAAAATGTTGTTACTACTCCTCTCCTTTATTTCCACGGAATTTGCTCGCTAAACGGAGGCATTTTGAGTTCTATTAAAATAAACATAAACTTTTCTAAAGGCATAAATATAAGCGAGAATTGCAATCAATATACCAAGTTTTTCATTTAATAGCAGACTTGATTCAAACCTTTTATTTGCGCCACCGTAAGTACCAAATCAAAAAACATAAAAACGATACAGCTAGAAAGATGCAAACACTTTTGAGATGCTTTTTTTTTTTATTAAAATAAAAAATAAAAAAACTGCTGTCAATCAAGGAAAAGCACACATCCATTGAGCAAATAAATCAACAATATCCTTACGTTCAATGATACTCTGAACAGGAAAAATGTATCTGAAGATTATTATTATAGCAAAAATGGAAAATTCCGAACGGTAGGTATATGTTGCGAGTATGTAGCAGAAGTATACAACAATTACCTAGTACTCAACACAGATATCGTTATGTATCCTTAAATCTCAACGTCATTAATCAGCCAATCCCCATAGCTATCTCGAGGGGGATCAAAAATCTACTTTATGTCCAAATAATGACCATCAGTTTCGAAAATAATCTTATTCAACTTTCATCATCATCGGTGTTTTTTTCCCAATGTGTAGCCATATAGCTGTAGTTGAGCATCAACTATTCGAGTTCTAGACTCTTTTTCATAGACTCGTAAACCAGATACGTAATGCTTGCTGCTGGTACAACTTTAAAAAGATTTGGGAATAGTCCCTTATAGAATCCCCTTAAACCTTCACGCTGAAATGTTCTATAGAATACATCCGACATCCCTTTGTACGCAGCATCTGTATTCATGCTCTGAGCTTGCATTCTAAAAACTATTACTTGTTAGCATTACTGGAAGTAATATCACGAATATTCTGTGAACTTGGACCCAACGAACAAAATTGAATAGTAGCAAAGAACGAAAATTTGAATATTTTACCTCGTTCTTATCACCTGCAGAGGGTATACACACGTTGCCCCAAGTGCTCCCGAAATTGTTCCACAACCGAGTTGAACAAGAGGACCAGGTTCTGCATAAAATTGGAAGTTTTTACAATTGGAACGATCATGACACATCCGATGAAATAAAAGACAAGCAAGCGGAACAAGTACTCGGAAACACAGAAAATGTAAACAATACCACCGTCATGAAGAATATATTTCTTGGACATATCTTTCAAGGTCTCATAGGCAGTTAAGTCAATGCCCGCATAAGGAATAATTCCAAGAAGAGATGGCACCAACCCTCTGTAAAATGCTCGAGGTCCCTCCTGAACCCAAATATTTTTAGATAATTTCCCTAGACTCGGCACGTTTCCTTTTTCACAAGCATAAGTTTGTAATCGAGTTTTCACAAGATCCATCGGATAAATAGAAGTTTGTGCCACAGCTCCAGCCAATCCACCAGCAACAAGTCGCCCCACGGTTCCTATATCCTCCTGCTTTTCACCTTTAGCATCTCCGATTATAGTTTTCAATGTTTCGTAAGTGTAAAACTTGATAGCACTTTCTGGTGCAACTTTCAACACATTTAACCCGTTACCCCGAAAAAAACCCAAAAAGCCACCTTCCTTCCATAATTTTTTAACTGCAGGAACAATAGCAGCATGATCAGTTTGTACTTGTAAAATCACCTTCAGGCGATCAAGAGGTGCAGTTGTAGTACGAGAAGCGACTCCTGCAACTCCACCTGCAATCAAATATTTGGTTGCATGAACATGCTTGCTGATGCCTTCAGGAATCACGGCTTGTTCACCAATATCTACAAGATATACCCTTTCCCAGTAGCGATATATGTTTTCTATGGTAGCCTCATGTGGATAAAGCAGAAGAAAATCTCTCCATTCTTCAAAAGTTATAATTCCATTATTGTCTTTATCAACATGCTCAACAAAATGAGCAAGTTCATCATCATCCATTTCTATCCCTGCAAAAAGAAGCTGTCATGGCTTATAAGATGAAGACAGCTGATATACTGGAAAATTCATCACTGAGAAATATTCCAGCCAAGACTTGGAAATTCAAAAATTCAGCATGAACACACAAAGGAAAACTCCAATGGCTTCATAATGTTCTTTGAGCGAGGAAATCAAAAGAAATAGCTGCCCCCACAAAAGATCAGCAAAAATCCAAGCAAAGAAGGAAGAATTAAATTTCTATTGCATAACTATACAAGCAAAGTATGTGGCTATGTAAATATGGGAAAAAAAAACATAAAGTAAATAAATGAATCAGTGTTTAATCAGAGAAAATTTACACATTAAAGGAGAAAATTATTTTAATATCGTGGCAGAAATAAGATATGTAAGTCCTAATTTCCAACCTAAGAAGCACAGATAGATACCTGTATACGACAATTCCCCAAAAGGTGGAATATTACAAGCAAGAGACAAATTTATTAAAGATTAAATTCTATTATACACTGTCATCGATAAGCTTAAAAGGTCAGTTTACAGAATAATGATTAGACCTGCTATGAGTTATGGTATTGAGTAATGGACTCTTAAAGAACAAAATTTACATAAGATACACTTAGTGAATGCTAAGATGATGTGTGGCTAAACTAAAATGGATAACATAATAAATGAGAAATATGCCGGTTGAGGATAAATTAAGAGGAGGACAACTAAAGTAGTTCGGACATGTTTTTCGTAGGCCAAAATAGGCTCTCTTTCAGAAGAGAGACACAATCTCAATAGAACATGCCCGTGAACTAAAACTAATGTAGCACAATGTAGTTGCTCAGCATCTAGACGCTATAGATCTTCCACTTGATCCAGCAATGAACTCAACCGAATGGTGGAAGTAGATTCATGTTGTAGACTTCAAATATATTGGGAGCAATGCTTAGTTTGTTATTACTTTGTAGTTGTACATTATCATTAATATTTGTATAGTAAAATTGATATGCTAGTACATTGTTGTATAGATAGTTTAAAGAATTAAAATCCAACTACACTTGTAGATTAGTGGTTTCTTCAATAAAGAAAAATCTATTTTAACAAAGAACATTACAGGTAGTTGAAGGAGGACACTGTTCATAAAAATTTGAGTGATGAATCTTGTTAGTTATTATTGTCCTAATTTCTGTTGGAATGGGAACCGAGAGGGAGATAAACAAGGCGGAAGCATAGGTTTTCAATTTTTCACAACCTCTCTTTCGAAATCAAGAATAGGACCCGATGTAGCATACTCTGTGAAAATAACATGCACGCGGTGAATTTAAGTAATATCTTAATCTAGTGTCGGCCTGACTATAGGCGGGGTAGGCGATCGCCTATGGCTGCGCTCTAGTAAGGACCCCAAATTATGTAAAGTTAATTGGTCGGTTGAAGAAAAACGAAAATTATATTATGAAATTCTTTAAATTAGAATTATCATGTGCAAACACAAGAAACTAATAAATTTGAAACTACAAAAATCTCTACAAAAAATCATATAAATGGCCTTTATATTAGATGACATAAAACTTATCACATGCATTTATGTATAACATAAATGTATCACAGCCATTACATCTCTTTATAACTAATTTGACTATTTATCTTCCAAAAATCATTTCTTTCTTAATTGGAAATAAAAGGTTTATTTTCTCTTCAAAACTCACAGTCATTACATTTTTTACTGCTCTTATGGTGGGTCTTACACTTATTTAAGGAGCTGCTGCTAAAAGTTCTCTCTCTAGATTCTTGCATTTTGTTTTATTTTTCCAATTTTTTCCCCAATTTTCTAGTGTAATTGTATTGATCAATGTTTTAATTGAATTAATGCTTCTCACTGTGTTATGTAATCTAAAAGAATAAATTTAATTTAGACATTCAAAAAATTTAAATTATTATTTTTGTAACTTTGAATATATATATATATAGGAATGTGCTCATTTTATGGATAATTGTAATGAGCTCCAATGCTCATTTTATGCTAAGCACCGATGATGCGTTATATCACTTCATTGGTGAATAATTGTATAGTGGGTCTCAAACATTTGAATTTAATTTGCTATCCACAATTGATTGAAATGACACGTAACCGGTGCTCATTAGATTATTACCCTCTCTATATATTCATGGGAGCCCCATATTTGAAGTTGGCATAATGCCCCCAAAATATCGAGGATGGCTCTTACATTAATTGTATAAATTTGTTCCTCTTTGATTGTTTCACTACACTTCAAGCTTCCAATTACTACTACAAAAGATCCTATTCAAGTGGGCGGGAAACTTCATATACTAGCTTGGATTGGATCTAGTATAGAATTGGAGAAAACACTGATAGTGCAGTGTGTGTTCTTACAGCCGGCAAGTACAAGATAAGGGTTAGGTGGCAGCTGCCGGCCCCGCCCTCTCTCCTGTATACATAGTATCAGTCTCCTCCATATATACCTAGTCCCTATCCAGCTCACTCTCCTATCTGTAGCCTTAGTATACTAAAATGCCGATATTGTACCTGAGAATGGAGGACCAAATGCTCCAATGTGTCTTTGTTGGTAGTGGGTAGCTCTTAATAATTTGAGGTTCTTGATACGTGTCTATGTTCTGCAAAGTTTTATATTGAGAACCATGTTTTCTTTCCGTAACATACATATTATGAAAATCATGTTTTGAGTGGTATATTTTTGTTTTGTAGTTACAATGTATAATTATCTTAGTTTTCTACAAGTTATGTACCTTCGAGACTTATGTATGATTAAATGGCTATTTCGTCCATGCATATCAATCTAGCTAGGATTGACAGTAAAATATATCCACTATCTTGGCAGATAGAAACCTCTACATGATTTATGGACTCCTTTAAAACCATGATTTTTGGACATTGTTATCATATTATATTGTAATTAGGCTATACATGGAATGGGTGTGACACCAAGTGCCTCTGAGCCCAACCAATCATGAGAACATTCAAAGGGAAAACTAGAAACCACTCATTTTGTCAATTGATTTTAGAAAGAAGCACTTCCCATTTATACATGTGAAGTTTTTTTTCTCCCCGAGTCCTCTTCTTTCAGAATTCCCAACAAGCTGAGCAATAATTTTGTCTTCTCTTGCCTCCTTATCTTTCTCTTATCAAAACTCCAGGGGGGGGGGGGGGGGGGGGGGGGGGGNCATGCACTTGTACAAACATGCAAATATGTACATATGATATGCGTGTGATCGAGGATGTCAAGATCTGAATCCTTATTCATATTGTTTTGGCTGTTGAGGATCAAATAATAACTCATAGAGAAGGAGAAGAAAATCTATTAAAAACAAAGCAGAAGTTTGTATGGCCAACAATTGAATAATTCTTGAGGTCGACGTGTGTTGTGTCTATTATTAAAATATATTTAAATTTTTTGAATCATAATATTGTGGTATTCTAAGCTCCAGATTGGAATTTCATTACCTATGGTGCATATACAAAAATAAATATATGTAAGACAACAGGAGATGCAATGCAATATATACCCATCAAGCATAATGGAGAACAAGAGATTAGTCCATTTTCAAGAGCTTTTCTTTGTCATGCATCCAACCCCGAGTTGTGGTGAAGACTACCTCATTTACATTTGAAGCTCTGAAATTAATATTTAATAAATTAGTGGCGTTTAATAATAAGTATTACAAGATCAAATTTAAAACTTTAATACCATTATTTTTATCAATTTGCAAAAAATAAAATAAAATAAAATCCTATTAAATATTAGCACAAGTATTTTAACTATACAAGTTTTTATTGTTATATAAAAAATACAAATTAATTAAGAATGAGATAAAACGTACGATTAAGTTGAAATAATGGTAAACATATCATCAACATGTGATCCTACCCCCAACTTAATCATTCCTCCAAATCATAAAACACCTTTTCTTCTTCACCATTCCTTGAAACACAAAGATAATTATAAACATCGCTGTGATATTTGTGACTAAAATGGAGAGTTTACACATGTTGCATCTTATTATGAAATTTCTTAACTAGCGAACAATAAAAATAAGATAAATGACAATGGCAACATTGTCACCATAAAGCAGCAACTGATCTTAGTATAAACTACATTTAGTGCAAAAGCCATGCCTTCAGTGTTAAATTTGACTATTCAAGCTCTGAGATAAGAAAGAAGGAAGATTAACAGCCAGAACAACATGGGTAAGCAAACCAAAAAGTTCTAACTAGCTCAATGTGCATTTGTGGACAGAGATTACAAAATACAATACTACAGTTGGACAAGAAAAGCATGGCATATTGCACTCTTGAATAATTTGGATTAAGCAATTACTCTATTGCTATATTTTATTGAATTTCAGTATGGTGGAAGTTAAATCATTTGTTAGAGATGCTGTTACGGTGTTAACAGATAGGGAAGGGAAAATAGAGAAATCAATACTTTCTTAGCCCCTAATTGTAATCTGATTAGTTTCCCTATTGATTCTGATCTGCTTAGACCTCTAAGTCAACTGCCAAGGCTAAATCCAAAATAGATTATTGGCTCCAGTTTCAAACATCTCAATCACATTCTAACTCTAATGAGAATTCCTTCACCATTCATTCGAGACAAACTAGTACCTGATTAAGATTTGATATACTTGGGACAGAATTCACTGTACTATTAATTCAATTTCACTGAAAATTTAGTTCTTTTCACACTCTATTTCCCTACTACGACAATTTAAGTATTCATTTGATGAGAAATTTTTTTGGCATTTCTATCATCAAAATTCTTAAAAGTGAACCACTCCAATTCAGATTATATATCTACATTACCAGTATACAAAGCAATATCATCACACACGCAGGCATAAAAAGACAGTCAAACAATACATGAACTCAAACCAGATTTCAAATAACAATAAAAGAGAAACCACGGTAGCAATTATATACCAGCTTTGACAAGAGCATCCCATAACTCCTCTGGCAAGATGCATCCATTGTGCTCAACATCAATAGCCTGAAAAATCCTGTACAATTCCAGCTCCTTATCATCCATATATTTCCTGAACTCCTGATAATCCACCCTCCCATCCTGATTTTTATCACAAACATTCAGTAATTCTTTGGCATACTTATAATCCTCCGGGATTTGCATTGCGGAAAGACCCTTTTCAATTTGGACAGAATCCAAGTAGCCCAGATTATTCGAATCGAAATAATTGAATAAACTTCTAATTCTCGAATCTCTCTCTTCTTTCGTCTCTCCCAATGCCGATAAAACATGGTCTAGCGATACTGGACCCGGTTTTTTCACCGGGTTGCAGCCTCCGGACCGGGCTTTTTTATCCTTTTCTGTGTCTGCGGACGCCATTGCTGGAACATTCACATGCCCCTCTAATTGCCAGAGGGTTATCTTTATATTGAATTTGAATTTAGGGATCTATAGAGAAAACGGGTTGGATGCATAGAAAGTAGAAAAAATGGGGGAAATGGAGTGGGGAAGAAGGTGAAGGAAGAGGAAGAGAATATCTGTGAGGAGAATATCCGAGGAAATGAGCCGAGCTGTTGATTTGGAGCTTCTTTTTCTTGTCGGGTCAAAAACGGGGATTCGTTGGCTGAGCTTCGAAACGCACGATGGCGTTGTTATTACGGCTGCTTGCTCCGTTAGAAAAATTATGGAGACAATATATTTATAATTTATTTTATTTGCCATTTAATGTCGTGTCTTATGGAATTATATGCTCATGTTTGGTGGGGATTAAAAATCAGATTTTTAGTAATTTTTTATAAAAATTGTAGGTCTCGGTAGTTAAAATTAATTGTTGATTTTGAATTAGATGAAAATTTAAATTTTAATTAGTATCAAACATGGGCAACATCGTCAATTGGAGGATTTTGCATTTTAAATAAGTTCAACATATATATCACTATTTATCTTTAACTCGTTAACAAAATATTATTGTTCAAGTCTCCTTAAAGAAATGAAAATTTTGAAAAATAAACTCAATCAAATATCTTGTTTTTTAAATTTTAAAAATAATGCTAAGTATCATTTGTGTTTCATTTTAGTTTCCCATTTGGCAACATAATAGATTCCTAATTTATAAATTAAATTATTATTATTATGCTCTGCATTGCTTACCTTTTGTGTGTTTTCAATTTTTTCTTAATGGTCAGCATCAATCGGTTCATTCTCAACAATATATTCGTGTTGAGTTGAACATGACCCTGTTTGGTCCGAATTAAAATCTGATTTTAATCTAAGTCAAAGTCAAACAGTCAATATTAACCACATCTTTTATGGGTCCCACAACTTTTCAACCACATATTTCAAAAACTTCTATCAGAATCTATTAAAAATCTAATTTTAATCTCCACCGAACACTCTCTCATGAAGATAGAATTAGAGATCTTACATAAGCCGAAGCGTGTAGTGCACTGCAACGTCTTGTCTTGATCTTGAATCTGCAACCAAAATAAAAAAGAGGCCCATGACTCCTGGAAAAATTCGCCAGAGAAGAAATTCATAGCTTGTTTGGGAGGAATTAAAATCCAATTAAAATTGAAAATATAGCCGTTATTAAGTCTCACTCGTCTAATAAAAGTCAACAATAACGGCTAGTTTTTCACTTTTAATTCGATTTTAATCTCTACCAAACACCCCTTTCATTGAAAAAGGACCAAATCTGCAATGATATTTTCATTGTAAAATGATGTCATATGTTAGTTGTTGACGGTAAAAATTGGATCAAATGATTTTATTGACAAACAATTACAATCAAATATTAATGTAAATACAATCAACAAATCATCTCACCTAACTATGAGTTTAACCTCCTAAGTTTGCTAATCTGGATGCTTAAACTAGAACAAGAGGAGAAATAATTATTTGAGAAGAAGATATTTGAATTGCATGGCATTTTTCAAATAGTGGGTGTATTTGTATATTTCCCTTCAAGCATTGGGGTAATTTGGTAACTCTTGAGATGCGCCAAGTGGCTATCCCTGATTAGTAGTCTGATAATTGATTTCGGTTAAGAATTACATTTTATTCATTTGCCCATGTCTCCCTCATTGACGGCCTATGGCAGCCTGGATACGAGGATTGGTTCGCGACATTTGGGCAAATTGTTTCTCCTTTCTTTCGCATGTTGCTTTTTGTTTTGCTGAAAGGGGATCTTACGAAGTGTCTTACCTTGTTCAATATTATTTTTTCATGGTATGGATATATGAATTGTTAAAAAAAGTTAAAAAGTGAATTAAAGAACTAAAGAAGAGTGTTTGATTATGTTTTGATATGAAGAAGGAATTGTGATCCTGAAAACGATGGCTTTGTTGTGTTTTCATGAGGAGGATAGATTTCTTTTTTCATCAAAAGCCTCATATATGGACAAATTTCATAAGATCTTTGTTGGATCTGATACCATGTTGAATCATTCACCTAAATGGCTAAATGCACAAGTTATTAGACAGAGATAGAACTGTCTAAAACACAAAAGAGGTACAAAGAGTAGTTGGTCACATTTAGCCCATGTTTGTCTACAATTTTTACAAATATTGTTTTCTACAGTAAACAATCTCAACCACATATTTACTCAATAAAATATTCCACACACAAACCAATAAAGTTACTTTAAATTTCAACCACACATTCTCCAAAAAATACTATTTCTTACTCCATTTCTCTACCAATAATGGTAGACGAACATGCTCTTAATATGGATCCTAGATAGACGTAGGTGAAGTTGGTGGCATTCCTAGGGGTCAAGTTAGCCCTTGCCAACATTATGATCTCCTTTGAACTCTTTGAGCGAAATGTGGCGGAAGAAAAAGAAGGAAAATCAATGTACCGATCCATTCATCTCCAACCATAGGAACTACAGGATTTTATCTCCAATTGACCATTAAAAAAAATGATGAAAAATAAGTACCTCCCCATAGAGAGTCCAACCAATCCCCCCTGCATTCTGGTGTGCAGCACCATAGATGATATCTCCACTAGTTGGCAAGCTAACACTTAGACTTTTAGTGTTAAAGCAACCATCATTAGCCACGTCATAAGAGTACTTATCATTTTCCTCTTATTACATGTTTGGGGTGCAAAGTTAGGTCCATACGAGTTTAAACCTGCTCCATGTTCAAGTGAACGATGTGTTTCCTTCTTCAAATTTCCCTAAATTCATGAATGTTCCTTTGTTCTTCAAGAACGAGAGGTTCTCAGACGAGCGACAATATTTAAACTTACCATCATTTTGAATAAATTCTAGTATACATGATGTCTGTCCATTCTCCTATATGTACTCTTAACAAATATTTCTGCAGGAAATGTGTTATTTTTCTTACCCAACTTTGTATTAAATTTTACCGGAGATTGTATATGACAGCATATGTTTCATGTTAAGCCCTTGCCTCCTTGAACTGGCTTTAACATTTAATAAATTTTGCAACACAGAGTTGAGAATTTTTTTTGAGATAATGAGCTCTTGATCTTTTAGTAGATGCATAGCAATGAGCTGGATATGGTGATGGAAACTAATTTATGCCGTCGATTATGAAGTTGTTGGGATTGCAGTCGAAAACTGAGATTTCCTTCTGGAGCCAGGAGAAATTTCGACTAGTGCTTGGACGACGACAAGAGAAATGAATGTGATCTCATCGCATCTTCTTCCTCTTCTGGGCTGCGTAGGCGTAGCACGTTTTTGGATATAATCTCCCTAAAGAAAACGTTGAATTTGGTAGAAATATACTTTGTATTGGAGACATTGATATTCATCTATCTTCTATGTTCCATCTCCTGTGTGTACTAATCAATATTTGTACAGGAAATGTGCTATTTTTCGACTCCGAATTTAGCTATATGCGAGAGTTCTGATCACAGAGAACTAATTTCACAGAAGTGGTTAATTTAATAAATAAAATTTTGGTGAAGAATGGTACTCAATTTTAGCTGGCCGCCTTGATCATCTTGGTGAAGTTCGTATGACAAAGATATTCCATAATACGCCCTCTTCTTCTTGAACTCCAACTTAAATAGTAATTCAATTTTGTAACTCAGAATTGATACTTGTTTGAGATAACGAGCTCTCGATCTTTAAGAAAATTTGTACAAAGTAGTTTGTGATTTCAGTCGGAGACCAGGATTCTCTATTAGGGAAAATGCTAATGTACAGAAGGATT
>CAIGRT010184996.1:0-13258 GCA_903798405.1 Fraxinus platypoda
TTGTGATGAACTAAGTTTAATGGTCATGTGAATGCGGAATGCCTGTCAAGGTCTACCAAAAGTTTCTAATTGCTTTTTCTGCTATCCATATTACACGTTCTTTTTATTATTTAGCCCCTGTTTGAGCCCCATTTTTCAAAAACTCATTTTTCCTCAAATTCATTTTCACCCACACATTCTCTCACTAAATAATTTTAAATGTAAATTCAAAACTTTTTCCTACTTTTAATCACACATTTTTTAAGAAATCACTATTACAAAATCTATTTATCCCAAAAAAAAAAATGGGTCTGAAAAAGGGTTAATTCCTTGTATGCATACAAGAGAATTTATTTCACAAGCTAATACGTTTACTTCATTCTGTCCTTGGATTGATAGGGAAAATCAATCTGCCCATTATATAGTCTTCAATGAAGTTATCATAAAAGCATTTCACCATAATATTTTAAAGAATCTTGATTTCCAGAACAGGCTATAGCATGCTAGAACAATAGATACTTAGCCCCTGTTTGATTGCCATTATTTTGAAAGAATGATGTTTGAATAGTGATTTTTTGGAGAATGTGTGGTTAAAAATGGGGGAAAAGTTTTGGGTTTATGTGCAAAATATTTTATTATGTGAATGTGTGGCTGAAAATGAGTATAAAAATTAAAAAAATTTGTTTTAAAGGGAGACAAACAAGGACTTAATTTATATTGTGTGCATGATAAATATCAGTGAAGTGCTGCCATCATTGTCTGAAACTCAAATATTAAGCCCCTGTTTGACAGAATTTTTTTTTGAAAGAATGAGTTTTTGAATAGTAATTTTTTTGGAGAATGTTTGGTTAAAGTTTTGAGTTTACGTGAAAAATATTTTATTGTGAGAATGTGTGGTAGAAAATGAGTGTGAAAAAAAGAATTTGGAAAGAATGGTTATCAAACAGGGGCAAATCTGTTTCCCTTATTTTCCACTCAATTCATTGTGCTTAATTGTTATAACAATGTCTATGCTCAAGATTGGAGAAGAAAATTTCTGCACTGGGCTTGTGCCTTTTCCTTCTAGAAAGTTGGTGCTCATTTTTTTGATAAAACAACTTTGAGGTGATGAAATAATAGAGCTTTGGAGAGAGACCTAATTGACTGGTCCAATGTCAAACTATTGAATTAATTTGACATTATTTATTCAATTGATAGTATTTCATTCTCATTAACTATTTAATTAATTTCTCAGGAGTAAGGATGCACTTGAAACTTATGTAAATAGTTCTCTATTTGATTTAGAATAATTGCAGAAAAAATTCCAAGAAATTAGAACCTTACTTTAAAATTTTTTTTTTTTTAAAAAAAAGAGAAAATTGAATTATACATCTTTGTATAGATTATACTACAAATGATTATGATTCATACTTGCTATAGTTATATTACTATATATTTTCATTTTACTTCAGAAAAGAATTATGTTATGCCGTCAGTTTACATTTATTTATACAATATGCAACGAATCCTTGATTACTTGTAAAAGAGTATTGTCCCATTTTGAAGTTTCTTAAATTATGGAATAGTATGAAGTAAATAAGTGCAGATCTAATATTTGTATTGCACATTCAAATTGCTGCCCTTCCAATTTTGTGCATTATGTAGCAAAATTGACGTCCTAGATTCCATAGATTGTGATATTGGAATCTAGGGACTCGAATATTACATTTTCCTTTTGAATTAAATGATATTGAGATTGAGATGAGAGACTGAAGTTAGTTGTATAATTTATTACATGAACTAAAAAGGTTTGGCAAATTAGCATCCTCTGTATGAAGTTGCTCAAATTGATAAGAGAAACCAAGTGGTTAGATATCAAATGAGGGGCTTGGATCTTTAGGTAGGCCCCAGACATAGTTCATATTCAGCTTTCTCAGTTGTTTTTTTGTTGCATCTTTTGTAAATAATTTATTCTTGATAAACAATTTCTCATGAGTTACTTTGTTCAACGTCTTTAGTATTATATTTTTGGAGGCAAACCTTTTGAACAGGATCTGCTCCCTCTTGAAATAGTATCATTTTTTGGTCGTGATATTGGAAAGGGGTCATTATGATAAATTGAATATGATTTTGCTTAGACCAATTAAATGAAATGGAAAAAAGGGAGGGGTAATCAATTATATCTTTGGTGAATTGGCTGATCNACCAATTAAATGAAATGGAAAAAAGGGAGGGGTAATCAATTATATCTTTGGTGAATTGGCTGATCAAAATGTAAGGAGTGACATCAAAGTAGTAAACTGCATATTTTTAATTAGTATTAAGTACTCTAGACCAGTGGAAGGTTAGAAGGATGACTTATTGTGATGTAATATGTGCGTCTACAATTTTCTGCCAGTGGATCAGAAAATGAAGGGGACAAGTTAACTAACTCACATGCTATCATTTGCCCGAAATGTACATGTTCTTGCATCAATGTATTACACTTTTGGCCTCTTCATGACATGGGTCTGCAGTCCTGGAATGCATTTACCCGGTGGAGTATATTGATAGGGGGTACATGGAAATGTTCGAAAATGTTTGATTGGGATTCATAAAAAGCCAACTTTTAGAAAACACCTGTTTTTTTCCTTGAATATGGTAAGAATTAATATGACAATCAGCCTAGCGGTAGAACATGTACCTTTTGCTGTTATGGGATGGTATCCCCATTTCCACCCTATGAACTTTTTTTAATGTTATTTTTTATTGTTTAAATGTGATTTACATTTAAAAAACATAAAATAAGATTCAGGGAAGGGACCATGTTCCGTGGCCCTGCTCCATTCAGGTCAGGGTGGATTGGGGTATTTTGCCTTCCCTAAGTGAGAACTGGTGGACTTGAACTTTCGGAAATTGCAATATCTATTATCATGCATGATTCAACACCTGGAGGCACAAAAAGGGTAAAAATGTAAGCTGATTGAGGTTTACCTCACTTTTGGAGGACAATGTTCGAGGGTTTCCTTTAAACTAGACTTATTGAATGTTGTCGATGCTTATTTACTATAAGTTTTAGTGTTTTGTCTTCATGCTTCAACCAAGTGTCCAGTCGTGTGACAGTTTTGAGATGATGACATTGGATATCTTTGAACTGATTATTTTTCCGAAATTTTGCAGGAATCAATCCACCATTTTTTGCTGATTCTACTTAATATAGTTTGCCTACGCGGACAGAAATTTGGCATTCACTTCTTCTCAGCAGATTTCGAGCAAGCCTCCAAACTTTATGCTCCTCGTCGTGTTCTGTTTTGTAGGATTCTTCATTCCATTTCGAAATTGTCCAAAAAATTCTAACGCAATTTTGCTATTTATTCACCGTCCTAGTTTAGCTTATGTCTATGCAGATGATTAGACAAGGAGATGAGTGCCAAGGAAAGCTGTGAAGAGGTGATATCGATGTATAAAACCTGATGGGAAAACGCATCCCCTGTTGTTAGAAAATTTACCATGTATTAAGTTTTGTACTGTGAGCTTGTGTACAAGAGATTCAGTATGGCATAAAACTGTACAGAAAATGTAGGTGCTTCTGGTAATGTATGATTTCTGATTATGTCATTCTCTTCTTAGATGGATAACAAAGGGCAAGTTTCTGATGAATGAAACAGGCAGGGGTACATTATTTTTGTTTTCATATTTAACTATAAATTGATATAGCAGATTTTTACTTTTCCTTTTTATCCTTTGGTTTAGTATGGGCATGGCAGGAGCCCTGTAATGTTATTATGTCTGTTCAAGTTTACTTAGGCTATTGATGAACTTCAAATCCCACAGCTCTGTGCATGTTTGGGTGAGCTTATAAGTAGCTTAAAAAGTGACATTTGAAAAGGACTATCGGGCTTCCTGTATATGATTTTGTTTTTGCGAGATTTGATAATAACTGGAGTAGAACTGGGATAATCCTTTCTTTGTAATCGTGAGGTTAAATTAAGAATGCTCGAATTAAAAAATGTAGTCATTGATTTTCCTTGAAAGTTCACAATTACCGTCCTTTATCCACGAGTTTCTAAGTTTTTCTATATTTTTTCATTGGCATCTACAATTCTGATATTAGTCCTCGATAAGTCACGTAAATCAACTACTTAAGTAGATTCAAGAGTATGTTCTACTATTGCCTCTTCAGAGATTCTTATAAGCAAAAATTGTGACGTAGATCATGACCATCCATTGAGTAGATTTGTGATCCTAAGAGTTGGACCCTGCTTTTATGCCTTGGATTGATTCTCTTTGTGGGCTAGAATACATGAGTCGCATCGCTCCCTTGTTGGTATCTTATTAATGTCTAATGTGATGTAAATAGACAAAACTATTTGAGTCCCATTTTCAGACTTTCAAGTCGATCACAAATGCTAGTCACGAGACTTACCTAGTAATTCATCGACACATATCAAGCCAACCACAAATGCTTGTCAGGAATTCGAGATTAGTGTTTCATCACCTTCTTACCATCTTGTACATGAGTTTATATGCTCTGATATAGATACAAAGGAACCTCGAATTGATGTTAAGATCCTGTTTGAGCCCCATTTTTTTTTTCTTCTTAAAAATGCATTTTGGAATAGTAGATTGATAGATAATGTGAGGTTGAAAAATAAGGAAAAGTTTTGGGTTTGTGTGTAATATTATTTTATTGAAAAATGTGTGGTTGAAAAATAAGAAAAAAAAATATTTTTAAAATAGCAGGATAAAACAAGGACTAAATCTCACTTACCTGTATGATTTTTGATTTAACAACTATTGGAATATGAAAAGAAAGTACAACCATGTTATCCTAGCAAAAGCTAGGATAAAACAAATATTCTTAGGGATGGTGAGGAGTTGGAGTCGAAATTTTTTTAAAGTCGGATTCTCATTTAGTGCCCAATTTATTTAATTATTTAACAATGCAATCATAAAGCATATGCTCCTACCTAAACTAAAAGATTCAGTAAGTTTCACTGTACCTTGCTCTATAGGAATTCACATAATTTAAATGCCTTAATTAATTATGGAACAAGTATTAATCTGATGCCGTTATCTATTTAAAGAAAATTAGGATTGGATGATCCAAAACCAACATCAATACTCCTGCAGCTGGCTAAAAGGACACTCAAACATCCTATGGAGTGGTAGAGAACATGTTCATCAAAGTTGGAGATCACTTCTTTCAAGTCTATTTCATTATTTTTTATATAGATACTCAACATATGCCGTTAATTTTGGGGAGACCATTCCTAGCAATTGCACGAGCATTAATAGATTTTGAAAAATGTGTGTTAATCTTAAGGGTGGAAGAAAAAACAAAAAAACTTCACAATGAATGTTCCACTCAAACAACCACTTGATATTGAGGAATGTCAAAAGATTGATCATTGGGAAATTAACAAGAATAGGAAGGAAGAAGGTGGAATTGTTGGGCGGGACATTAATGAAAATCTTATAATATGGAGGGTTAAAGATGACTTAAGAAGCAACTGTCAATGTAGCCGAGGCAAGGCTGAAAACTCTCCTTTCATGCCACCATAAATAGCCAAAACAATAAAGTCAAGCTAATGACTATAAACAAATGCTTATTGAGAGGCAACCTAATTTTCTTCATTTTTATTTATTTTGCTTTCTACAATATAGAATTGATAGTTTTTTTTTATTCTTTTTAGTAGTATATGGTATCTTCATCCACATATTTCCTTTTAGAGTGTGTATGAGCTTACTATAAATTGTTCCATATTATGATTGATTTTGACTATTTTGAAGGAATATGACACTTGAACGCACTAAATAAGGGAAAAGACATAGCAAACGAGCCAGAATTTTCATACCAGTCTATCCACCACCTTCAAATTATATCAGGGGAGTACTTAGTTTCCTTTTCTGCCCTTAATTTTTATATATTGCTTGTTATATTTTTAGACATTGAGGGCAATATCTGTTATAAGTTTAATGGTGAAAAACATTAAGTTTTTTTTTTTTTTTTAGTTTGTGTGCTTGATCGAGTGAAAAACTAAAATTAAAAAAAAAAATCTGAAAACTTGAAAGAAATATAATTTATTTTCAGCTTATTTATTGCTTTTGTGTGTTTGTGTGAGTTAGATGAATTTGCATAATATGGTGCATATATTTAGAATTGTATATTAGATTATAAATTGTGAAAAAATTGCATGTTAGGGTTGATTTATACTTATTCATGTAGAGCTTGATATTTTTTTAGTACAAAATTTATGTTTTGCATCATAAAAGAATAATTTGATTCAAAATTTAAATATGTTAAAAAAAAAATTAATTAGTAGAACATAGATAATAAATCCAAATAACCATTAAATTATACATCTTTAAACCAATTATAGGATAGTTTGGGATGATTGAGCTGTTGTAATGAGACATTGAGATAAATGTGGATTCCACGTGTGCTAAATTTAGTGTGAATTGTTTAAGGTCAATAAAATGAAAATTATGTGAAAATCTTAAGTTAGAGACTGCTTTTTGAGAATAAGTGTTTAATAAGAGGCATTGTACTAATCATTGCTTGAATAAAAATATTGTTACATTGTGAAATTTCTATTCGTAGCCTTTATGACTCGAATGATTAAGCATGCAAGCGTATCTAAAACCTGGTGCCCTATAGTCAACTAACTTTGGAGTTATCAGCTAAAAGTTCGCTACAAATGTCATTTAGAAAGTTTAATGGAGAGAAGTTCGCACAAAAAAAAAGGAAAAAAAGGGGAAAAAAAGAAAAACAATCAAATACTTATTTGAGAGAATTTAAACATTTGACAATGGATTATTAACTTAGTTGATTGTTGGATGTTTAAGCAATAAAAAATGAGGAGAATCCTCATTTGTTGATGTGTTGAGCAGCAATTAGTAAGATCTAACCAAATTAAAGAGGTAATTATTAGTATTATAAAAATATTTAACTTTAAATCACACCTTGGAAAAAGAATGAAAATAATAAGTTTGGAGGTGTGAAACTCACGAGAGGAGAAATGAAAAATTTGACCATTGAGAGTTGAGATTTGAATATCTTTATGAATTTATGATACTTGACATGAATTTTCACACACATACACACACACGTCGATTTTGCATTGAATAAATAAAAATTAATTTTACCTTTGTGATTTTATAGCAGTTCATAGTTTTAATACATATATTCCAATGCTGAGACCAGAGACAAATTATCTAACCATATGTGTGTTCAAAATTTTGTTAAATTATAATTTTGTCTGAGAACAAACAAATGTTTAAGTTTGGAGGTGTTTTATAAGTGTATTTTGTACACTTATCTATGTCATTGAATTAGAGTATTTGTTAGTGATTTGGATAATTTATAACTTTATTTTGGGTTAATTATATTTATTAGGTTGAATTCAGTGCAAATTGGTGGATTTGGAAGAAAGGAACGAAAAATATGCGAAAACGAAGGAAATTCAAAGTTTGAGGGACCAAAGTGTAAACTTTCAATAGTTGATTAAGGAAATCAAAAGTTTGGGACCAAAGTGTAACATCCAATAGTTGATTCAGAGCATAAGACGATGATTGAAGATCATATATGATCAATTGGATGCAATAGAAGGTCAAATGAGTGAAATATAGTTGAAGTATTTTCACAAATTAATTTTCAGCCGAAGAATTTATGCTCCGAATTTTTATCCTCAAATTGAGACCCATTTTTCGGATAGCAAACGTTCGAATTGGAAAATTTGTACTTCTATAAGAATTGTATACCTTTGAATTATATTTCCAATGCATTTTGATTGATCGCAATCGGATATTTGTAGAGAAAGTTATGACCAAAATACTGAAAACTACTCAGGGACGAACCGAATCGAACTCGGGCGCGAGCAATTCATAGCGTGCGTGGTACCCTATTTTCCCCAACCCGGTAGCCATTTGGCTCAACCGAGCACACCCGGTAGCTATGCTGATGCGGACGCGCTGACCACTTTCGCAATGAATCAACAGTTTCCTTTCGTGATTCAAACTCTTTTGGTACCCAAATTGGACACGATTTTGACCTATTTTCTAGCTCTTATAAATAGAGAACGAGGGCTACACAGTGAAGAAAACCTCTCTTGCCTCTTCATACACAAGAATATATCAAATTCATCAAGAACAATGGGCCAATTGTTGTATTTTGAGATAGGAGATCAAGCTCTAACAAGGAATTGAAAGTTAATTACATCAAGATTTTAAAGAATTCAACATTGGGCTTGAAGATTAACGATCCCGTATGCTTGTAGCTTTCTCACGAACAATTTCCTATAAATTTATAGACCAATTGTGAAATTTTTTTTTAATATATTGTAAACATAACTCCACCATTGACATAAATTTGCGAACTAATAGTATAACTGCAAACTTTTCATTTCATCTAGATCTTCATTCCAATTAAGAATACTAATTTAATTACCTAAAATCCTAGGAACTAAAGTACAAATACAAAAGAAAATCTAAAATTAATATTTTCATGAACCATACATTAAGTGTAAAGCAATTGCACAATAGTTGCACAATGGCTATGTAATAGTATATTAATTGTTACGCCTCGCCACCGAGGCTCTTAGTGGAGATCATACTGTAGCCCACGCGGACACATCGAGTCAGATTTGACAAAGTAAAAATAAACCCAATTGGACATGAAAAAGAAGTCAAAGAAGAAGTTGATCTCCTTGGTTCCGAAGCTCATATTTGGTTGAAACCTTTGCTGTCTGTTAAAGGATCTGAAAGAAATCTTTATGAATGATTGATGTAACGTTTATGATAATGAATGTCAGGGTTGTTAGCCTAGAACATATGGCGACTAACCCGTTGTTAATGTATTAATACATAGCAAGCTTAGTGATGTAAGGTTTCGTCTTGGGGGATGAGGCCACGTGGTTCTTATCCATATGTTACCACGTTGGCCAGGAGTTTATAAATAAGTAACTCTTGTAACATTTGAACCTAATGCAATTCTACACACTTAAAAATACATTCGATTTCCTCTAGTTCTTATCCCATATTATTTGCTTGAGTCTAGTCTGTCATTGATTTGTTCAAGTTGTTTGTAAGTTTGTTTTTACGCAATCATTTTTTATCACATTGTCGGCGCTGGAACATTTTTATCTCGCATCGTAGAGCATCTCTTACGTCTATAAACGCCACCCTTATCCGTCTGAATCTCCGATCAAGACGCGTTGATATTTACTTGCGTGGATGCGAGTAGACCCAACAATTGTTGTCCAAGTAACCATTGCGGAAAACGAGGTCAACATTAATTATATGAAGAAGAATAAACACATATTAGTTGTTACACAACATGCAATTATTATGTGAATAAATATAAATTATCTTAGGCATAATATTTTAAATAATGACCAAAAAAAAAAAAAACAATATGCCCTAACGTGTAAATGTTCTAGCATTATTTAATTTGTAGAACTTGAACGTGAATTATAGGCTACTTTTCCAATTTTCCGAAAATTATAGGTTGGCAATAAACAAGTTACTATATTAATACCTAGTCTACCTTCAACCTTATGTTTGAATCACACGATACACACATACATTAACAAGCACAGACCTTGCACACATCTGAGTGTTAATTTTTCTCTTGTAACTCCGTATAGACATAATTGCATGGATGTGTAAATGAGAGCTGTGGTCCGTAATTGCAAGTCGGGTAAGATTCAATTTTTTTTTTCTCAAAAAAGGAAAACAAGAACTGTATAATGGTTTTAGCTTTAAAATCCATGTAATATATATCACAATAAATCTCACCTACTGAGCACACGCTTTGTGAAAATAAAAACAAGCATGCATGGAAGCAATTGAAGAGGAAAAAATGGGCCATAGCCTAGGTTTCAATAAGAGCATAAATTCATACTCACATAGTAGAAATAAAGCAAATTAAAAGCATACACATACACATACACATACACATACACTACCAGATGTGATGTGAGAGTAGCTTAAACAGATCTGGTTGAAAATTTAAAAACGAATTTCACCTGTCAATCCCCATGATAAATTGCTAGAAAAGAAGCATGATTTTCATAAAATAATTCAGAAAATAAGAATAAATCGCATAGAATTATAAACAAAAAAGCACGAATTGATATATTGAAAATCATCTTCAGGGAATCAAAATCCACATATCAATATACTTTGTGTAATTCTATGTACTTTTGTAAATGGATTTTGATATAATGTAATTCCACATATCAAAATCCACATAACAATAAAGTACACTAAGCCACTGTTTGTCGTTTTTAAAAACAAAACTCTGTAAGTTTTATACTCATTTTCAATCACACATTTGACACGTAAATCCAAAAATGTTTCCTTACTTTTTAACTACACATTCTTCAAAAAACACTATTCAAAACACTATTTTTGAATGAGGAGAGTTAAAGTAGTGTTCGAGAGATAAAATGTAAGACTCAATCGCACGCATGAGTAAGCACTTTTTCTAGATTGGAATGAGGAGAGTTACAATGGTGTTCTAGGGAGACAATGTGCGACTGCGTGAGACGCATTTGTAAGCACTTGTTCTAGATTTCTTATAATTTTTTTTAACTAATTGTTGAAATTATTCCTAATATCTTATGCAATTTACAAATATTCCCTATTGGCTTAGATTTAAGAACTAATAGTATATAATCTACAAACATTTCATTTCTTCTAGGTTTTATCTCGTATAATCAAGGGTAACAGTTTAGTTACCTAAAATTTTAGGAACTAAAGTACAAATACAGAGATTAAATTTAAAATTAATATACTTCACGATTTAGAACATGATATGAAAAGAAATTGCACAACAGTTGCACAGGCTAATAATAGATTAATGATCATAATCTATATGAATAATATAAAACACACACCTAGTTGCTGCAAAATATGTAATTACTATTATATGAGTAAATATGAATAGTAATAGGCACAATCTTTTGAATAGTGGACCAAAAATAGTAATCAATATGCCATAACATAAAAATAGTCTAGCATTATTTGAATTGTAGGACTTGAACGTGAATTATATACTCCCATTGACTATAAATATATTCAATTTCGAAAAAATGATAGGTTGGCAATGAATCGGTTACCTTATAAACACTTAGTTTTAGGTCTAGACATTTTAACCGAAATCAAACCTTCAAATCGGAGCAGGAGGTTTCGGTCTAGTTCAAAAAAATAAAATAAAATCGTAATCGGAACTGTGAATTGACTAGGTTCCAGTTGGTTCTTGATTTTTGAACCAGAATCGTGGCAACTGAATGGAACCTATTTTTTATATAATTTTTTATTATTTAAAATTTATAGGCTTGATAAAAAATTACAAAACCTAAACACTTTAATTTTGGTAGTAATTTGTCTGAAACTCTATATTCTAACCCTAAGAAATTAGACTGTTGTATTTCAGAGATTAGTACATGTTAGTCTTCGCAATTTGGGCTTCCTATCAATTAAAAAGTTCATGTAGGGTTGTGGTCTAAGTTGATCAATAAAAGCGTTCACTCTTTGCAATTATATTTTTTTTATTTTCTTACATTATTTACAAACTTAACTGATTTTTAATTTTTTTTAATAAAATTATAGGCATGCTAGAGTTTATAATTTAGTTATGGACAATATTTAAATCTTCTACTCTTAAAACGAACTTATATGAAAATACCAATTACATATATAACTATATGGTATAAGAAAATTGCAATCAACATACTGATCTTGCTCTATTTGAATAAAAAAAAGAAAAAATTGTATTTCAAAATAGAACCATAAACTTAAGATAACTAAAAAGGTACACCATAGTCCGAGATATATCAAGTTCAATTGCCGCGGGTTATAAAAGAATTAAAAAAAAAAAAAAGCACTTGGGGCTTGCTGGGGAGTTTTTTTTTCCCCCACCAATTTTGATCGATTTTGGGTGGCACCGTTTATGATGGGATGGAAAAATTGGTGCTCACTAGTTTTTTTGGGCTTGAATTTTGGATGGTTTAAAAACCATTCAAAATCGGTATAGTGTAATTTTGAACGGTTCTCTTAACCCACCAATTAGCGATATTTGTCCGTTTCTTATATTGTCTTTTAATTTTATCCCTTATTAAATAATTATTTACAATCAACATATTTTGTTTAAAACTAATTTATAAATAAAATATATTAACTAAAAGTTATTTATAAGCAAAAAAATTATATTATAATTAAAAAATTACTTATAAGTAAAATATTACTTATAACGTACTTTAAAAAAAAAAATTGTTTAAAAAGTAAAAATAATTCTCATAAGACAAAAAATCACTTATAAAATTTAAAAGGTTACTTATAAGTAAAAAAAATCACTTATGTTTAAAAATATAAAAATAACTTATAATGGTAAAATTTACTTATATGTAAAAAATACTAACTTAAAATTTTAAGTAAATATTTAAATTTATTTAAATTTTTAAATTAAATATTAACTTATATGAAAAAAAATATATATCTATAAGAAAAATATCACTTATAAATAAAAAAAAATTCATAAACTGAAAATTTCACAAAGGCTAAAATGCCTAGGCTTATATATTACTTTGTCATTTTTTTGTCAACAAATATATCAGGTAATTGATTTACAACTTTTTACAAGTGAATGATTTTTTCAACATCTTGTTCATATTGATTGTTATGAGGATCAAGTGAGATAGAGTTATTTTATTTCAAGAAAATTTGCCTTCGTTTTAGGAATGTAGTTTTACCCCTCCTAAAGTTGTTAAAAACATTTTTTAAAAATGACAATTTGCAAAACCTATAGTAAATAAGTGATGGTGAATCAAAACCAACTTAAATTTCAAGTCTTCATTGGGGATCAATTTTTGCACGCTGTAGGGGTAAAATTGGGACTTGTACAGCACAACTTAAAACCTGTAGGTAAGAAATTTTAGGTTCATGACTACATGTAAATTGCAAAAGTGGATATTGATAGTAAGTAGTTGGTCTCATATGAACCAATGATGCAACTTGTAATATGATATGAACCCAAATAGGGGTGGGCAACAAAATCAAAAACCTACCGAACGAAACTGAGTCGGGTTGGTTTGGATTGGTTTGAACAAAAAAATCCGTTTGGTTCGGTTAATTTTAACCACTATTAAGTCGGGTTGGGTTGGTTGCGCTTTAGGCAACCAATCCGTCAATTAACCGATCCAACCCGCAAATACATTTTTTTTTATTTTTTTCATTTTAAATTTCATCTTCTTTAACTTAAAAAAAATAAAAAGTAAAAACACAAATATAATATTTTCTTAAATAATTTATTTACCGT
>CAIGRT010185010.1:0-24360 GCA_903798405.1 Fraxinus platypoda
AGTACTTGAAACAATTATCCAACAGAAGTTAAACATGCATTTCATCTATTTAATTTAGTTTCATGAATTTAGAAGTTTGAGATACATGTATTGGTAATTAACAAGTACCAAGTGAAGTGTGGTTCATGCAGTAGAATTAAATGGATGGGATGAACTTATGTTATAGGAAGTTCTATAAATACCTACATAATCTTGAATTGAAGACATGTCCACAATTGAATAGAAAATTATTTCATACTCATTGAGTCATTTCCTCCTCATAAGTCCACTTCTATTTCCCACAAAGTGGTATTAGAGCCACAATACTTGAAGCTATGTCAAATAGCAACATGGTCCCCTTACAAGTTCCAAAACTCTCCAAGGAGAAGTTTGATAACTGGTACATCCGTATTAAGGCACTATTTGGCGTACATGATGCATATGACATTGTGGAAAATGGTTATGAGGCTCATACTGATCTAGCTACTCTCACCAAAGCACAAATGGATCTTTTATAAAGTACCAAGAAAAAGGATTAAAAGGTTGTTTCTCTTATTCACCTTGCACTGGATGAAGCCACTTTTGAGAAGGTTTCTAATGCAAATCAATTATGGGATATGCTTCAAGTTGCCTCCAAAGGAAAGGAGAAAGCAAAGAAAATTTGCCTCCAAAATCTATGAAGTGAATTTGAAGCTATTCAAATGATGGAACCCGAAAAGGTGTCGGATTATGTTTCAAGTGTCATGACAGTTGCAAACCAAATGAAGAGACTTGGTGAAGATGTGACTGATTTAAGGGCAATTGAAAAAATCCTTAGATTAGCTAGTGAAAAATTTGATCACGTGGAAGACATGACAATTGAAGAATTAAAGGGACCATTGGAAGCATATGAAGAGAAGTTCAATAGGAGCAGGAGCCCATGGAGCAGGTTTCACAATCAAAGCTCACTTTGAAAGACGAGGAAGACAAGGGAAATACAAGATACAGAGGGCGAGACCATGATTAGGGCTTTGGAAGAGGAGGAAGGGATAACCATATTTCATTTCAAAATAGAGATGAAAATTATCAATCCAACTTAACAAGAGAACATGGCAAAAGAGCAAGGCCATATCAAAAGAGGTATGACAAGTCACAAGTTAAATTTTATACTTCATGAATTTGGATATTATTCATGAGAATGTAAAAGTGGTGATGGTGTGAAAGCTAACCTTTCTCATGAAGAAAATATGAAAATAATGGAGGAGGATTCTACTCTTTTGATAGCTTGTAAAGACTTGCAACAAGGAGAAAAACATTTTTCTTACCTTGATACTGGAGCTAGAAATCACATGTGTTTCTAGTAAGGGAGAAAGGTAAAATTTTGATACGTTTGAAGGATGGAAGTCACCAATTTATTTGAAATGTTTATTATGCTCTAGATATGAAGAGTAATATTTTGAGTGTGGGTCAATTATTGGAAAAATGTTATAATTTGTTCACAAAAGGTTGTAGCTTGTTTTTAAAGAATGATGTAGAAAATCTGATTGTTAAAGTACGCATGGTTAAAAATCGTTCGTTTGTGTTTTCGTGTTTTCCATACTAACGACGTGGCTAAATGCTTGATGTCTTGTTATAATGACTCATCATGGTTGTGGCATTTACGATTTGGGCACAAGAATTTTGGAAGGCTAAAAAAAATGGCTAGCAATGGAATGGTAAAAGGTTTGCCTCCAATAAATTAGCCTGATCATCTTTGAGAAGGGTGACTTCTCGGTAAGACGTCAAGAAAGGGCTTTTCAAAGAAGTCTCAATCAAGAGCTTCAAGGCCATTGCAATTAATACAAACTGATGTGTGTGGGCCAATCATTCCATGTTCTTTTGGTAAGAACAAATATTTCATTTTGTTTATTGATGATTTCACTAGAAAAACATCGGTGTACTTTCTTAAAGAAAATATGAGGTGTTTAAGTGCTTTCAAAACTCTTGTAGAAAACACGTGGATTTAAAATCCAGGTCATGAGATCAGACAGGAGAGGCGAATCAATTCCAGAGACTTTCAAGAATTTTGTGATGCCAATGGGATTCACTGATTTCTAACTGCTCCAGGATCGCCCTGGACCCCAGATTTTAAACCCTTGCAGCCTTAATTACTTGAGTCATAAAGGTTACGAAGAGACGTTTCATAATGAGATTATTACAGTTGTCCTCATTGGGATCTTTTGGTTTTCTTTCCCTTTTTTATGTAGTGACTAGTGTAATGCCCCTTATTAACCAGTCAATTTCGAAATCGACCTCTAACTTAAGGTTTTCACCCAATTTTCATCCCATTGGTCTCGACAATCCACACAACATAAAGCACACATGGAATTCACATTTATCTCCAAGTTTCCCTACAATAGCTCAACCAGCCAAACTATACTAAATTTGGTTCAAAGATATAATAATGTTTAGTAGTTTTTCAGGTTTAGCATCTAATTCTCTATTTCAACCTATAAACATGATGAATTAACTTATTTCCTGTACAACGTCAACAAAATTCACGTGCATCAAGATCTTCACGTTTCACACGAATAATAAGAACTCAACTAAAACACATAACGTGTTCACAATTCACAAACTAATATGACTTCTCAAATATACGCATCATGGTCGATGAGGGTAATCAACTCTCACAAGCTTGCAACAACATAGAAAAACTAAATCACACATAACATACAAGAGGAGAAAAATAGAAAATCACACACAAACTACTAAACAAATATACAAAGCAAATCCCCCCAAACTTAAACAAAACATTGTCCCCAATGTAAGTTGAAAAATGGGGGAGAGAATTAACCTCATCGTCGTTGCTGTCTTGGTGTGGCAGAACTGGATTGCATGAATGATATGTGAATAGTGGTGGCTGAGGGAAAGTCGGATTAGGGAACATAGAGGCCAAAGCATTGTTGAACTCATTCTGATAATGAAATTGGTTGTACATGGAGTTCTGCATTTATTTAACTACAGTTGCATGCCTTCTTGCTGCTATGTCATTTGCAAGTGCATGGACTGAAGTTGATTGGCGATGTCATAACTAGTGTCCTTTGCTGGTAGAGGTGGATGTGGTGCTTGTGGAGCCTAAGATGCACTTGAGGAGCCATGATGGCTCAAAAATCGTTCCCTTGTGGGTTGAGTGAGAGCTGGTCTAGGATGCACTACTTCTTCAGATGGTTGGACAACTACACCCGTACATACACATAGATCATGAATTAACGATGGATGTTCTAAACCAGCAAAGATAGACCACATTAGGGTGTGCGGTATGTTGTTGTGAATGGCATACCTAATATCAACCGAGTAACTTTGCTGAATAGCAGAATTCAGAACCGCTCTTTCCTTGGTTACTTCACTGATGTTATTGCTTTGGAAGGAGTTTTGCGGAGATGAAGTGGTGCCAAATTTTGCACTCTAGATGCATGCCTGATGCTGGGAAGTTGATAACATCAGTAGATGATCTTTTCCATACGGTGGTCCCCTCTTTAGCCAATACATTGAGAATTCTCACAGGTTTAATACCTTCTTCACGGATTCTGGAATAGTCATCATCGATTATATCGTGTACTTTATAGTGTTTGTTAATAGAAGAACTATCAAAAGGAACCCATTTTCCCATTACGAAGACTTTGAAGTCTCGATGCTCCATAGCATTAGTGTAGAATTCCTTGACCAATATGATGGAGGTGGAACCCGGTTGTTTAGTAAATATCTACCAACTACTACTAGCATTTTTCTCTTCCATGTAGTTCTCAATACTCTTCTCCTTAATACGATTTCGATGTGTCACCATGTTGGTGTATCTCTCCTCTACATCGGAACTTATAAACCGCTTTTTATCAAATGAAGTGGAAGATGAAAACTCTGAGGATTTGAATTTCTTCTTTGGCGGCATCTTAAACCTCCCAATTTTAACAATTCCCAATGTCCAAAATCAATGGACAAGGTAATTCAACCTCTGTCACTAGAGTAGCCATGAGGTAAAACCAACAACGATTCCCAAATATGAATGACTACAATGTAAAGATCTTGGATGTATCAACTATGCACGAAAAACTACACAAATGTCTCTAGGAAATTTTCACAAACACCTTATAAACAATAAATCAGCCCCCCACAATTCACAAATTATAGTCTCCCAAACTTCATCACTTTGACCACAACTGACAATTAAACCATCACCAATTCCAGTAACCAAAGTCACCAACAATAATTCCAAATTTTCATTAAACCTAATCCAAAGACAATAAACCACTTACTTCCAAGATAAAAGTACATGTTGTTATGTAGTAGTTCAAGCCCAACCAAGCCTTTGATTGAATGAAAAGAATCTCTAATAGTTTGGATGAGTTGATTGGTGAATGAAAGATAGAAGTGTTGTGGTTGGATTTTTGAAATTGAGGCAAGAAGTTCAAGCCTAGGGTTTATGGGGGTCTGTAGATGTGGAATAGGTTGGAGGTGGGTTTGTGATATATGTGGAGGGCTTGTAGGATTTGATGTTGGAGGGGAAGAATTTAAGGTAAAGGTAGAGAGTTGGAGATGGAGAGAAGATGGGCAAAGGGAGCTATGTGTTGAGAGAGATAGAAAGTTGAGTATGTGTTGAGGGTGTTTGTTTTGGTTTAAAAGGGGGTGGGTCAGTGACGCGGCGCCCGGGTTCAGGCACTGCGGTGCTGGCTTTTGGGGGAGATGTCATTTTTTTTAAAAATTCATACCTCCAAACACCAATGTATTGATCTCCAATTCCTTTGTAAACTCGATGTCACCCACAAACTTGAGAATTTTTCCTACAATAACAATAGACTAGTTAGAACATAAAAAATGCATAAACAAACTCCTATATAATTAATTAAAATAGAGGAATAGAACTTGGCCACTTGGGTTGCCTTCCAAAAAGCGCTTATTTAACGTCATTAGCTAGACGTTAATGTAGACTTATGTTGATTCTCCAAGAGCAATCTTCTTCACATCTCGATCTTCCTCTCCATAGCAGTGTTTGAGCCGTTGTCCGTTTACTTAGAATATGGACCCATCTTTTTTCACCAACTCCACCGATCCGTAGGAAAACACTTTATAAACCACAAATGGTCCCGACCACCGTAATTTAAGTTTGCCTAGAAAAAGCTTCAAGCGAGAATTGAAGAGAAGCACTCGTTACCCTGGCTTGAATTCTCTTCTTAAGATCCTCTTGTTGTGCCACATCTTCTTTACATCCCAATAGGCTTGATGCTCCAATTCAACTGGCAGGTGATATGCTTTCCCAAATACCAACCGGTAAAATGACATTCCAATTGATTTTTGAAGGCCGTTCGATATGCCCTTAGTGCCTCATCAAGCTTGTGAGCCTAGTCTTTGCGGTTGGTGTTCACTGTCTTCTCCAATATTTATTTTATCTCCCTATTGGATATCTCTGCTTGCCCATTGGAATGGGGATGATAACCAAGTGCCAACTTGTGCTTGACATGGTATTTGCCAAAAGAGAAAAAGTTTGTTACAGAAATTTGTACATTCGTCACTTACTATTGCACTAGGCCTGCCAAACAGAGTGAAGTTGTTTTTCTGCAAAAACTTCAAAACTACATTTGCATCATTTGTTGGTATAGCAATGGCCTCAACCTATTTGGAGACATAGTCTACGTAAGAAGAATATATACCTGGACAAAGGATGCTAGGAAAGGACCCATGTAGTCTATGTCCCAACACATCAAATAATTCCACCTCGAGCATATTATTCAATGGAAACTCGTGACGCCTAGAAATATTGCCAGTACGCTGACAATGTTCACAAGTCTTCACAAAAGCAAGCAGTCCTTGAAAAGAATTGGACAATAGAATCCCGATTGTAATACCTTAGAAGCTATACGTATAGGACCGAAATGACCTTCATAAGATGAGGAGTGACAATGCTCCATGATCGATTGTGTTTCCTCGATAGGAACACACCTCCTAATCATCATATCCGGGCAATTCTTGAAAAGTAGTGGATCATCCCATAAATACGACTTAGCATTATGCAAGAATTTCTTCTTCTGATGAGAAGTTAAGTCAGGTGGCATCTTTTCACAAGCCACGTAATTAACAAAATTAGCATACCATGGGAGCCTATATAAAACTGCTAAAAGAAGCTCGTCAGGAAAAGTCTCTTGAATCTGACTGTTATCTATCACCTTTTCATTTTCCAACCACGAGAGATGATCAGCAACTACATTCTCACTATCTTTCTTATCCCGGATCTCTACATTGAACTCTTGTAACAACAAGATCCACTGAATTAAGGGAGGCTTGGCATCTTTCTTTTCAAACAGATATCGAATTGCTACGTGGAATGTGTAGATGACTACTTTGGTGTAAATGAGATAAGATATGAATTTTTCACATGCAAAGACCGTACTAACATTTCTTTCTCTGTTGTGGTGTAATTCAATTGAGCTCCATCAGAAAACAATATTGAGATTAGCATGCTAATCTGTCCAACATTGATCAATGAATGTAAGTGGAAAGTGATCTTTTCTAGTTACTTTGTTCAGCTTTCTATAATCAATGCAAACACCCTCCAACCCATCACTATTCTTGTAGGAATCAGCTCGTTGTTGTCGTTCTTGACTACTGTCATCCTACCTTTCTTTGGCACCACCTGTACTGGACAAACCCATGCACTATCTGAAATAGTAAATATGATCCCTGCCTTCAGTAGCTTTAGTATCTCCGTTCTCACCACTTTTTTATAATTGGATTCATTCTCCTTTGGTGCTCAATAGACAGTTTGTAAGAGTCTTCCATGAGAATATTATGATGCAAACTATATGACTTATTCCCTTGATATCAACTATAGACCAATCCAAAATGACCTTGTGTTCTCTCAACACTTTCATTAATTTATCCTCTTCATCTTTTGTAAGTAAGAAAGAAATAATCACCGGAGATGTAAAATTCTCCTCCAAGAGCGTATATCGAAGGTAGTTTGGAAGTTGCTTCAATTCAAATTTACTGCTTTCATTCCTTTATTGTCATCTGAACCTACTGACTAATGGATACCTTCACTCTATGATGTATTATCTTCATTTGGCGAAGATTCAAGAGCCCATATGCAATCAACTAAGTCTTTGCTTCCTATGTACCCTCCAAAAGTGTCAATGTCATCCTTTGTTGCACTAAACATCATACAATGCTCCATGGGGTCCTCAATGAGTACTTTCTCTTCTTTCACGGTACAATCGATGAAGTCAATTCTATTGCAAGTATTGGTGTCATCCAGAAATTTCATTGCCCGGTAGATATTAAACATCACTTTTTCTTCATTCACTCTCAATGTCAGCTGCCCTCCTTGTAATCGATTGGGGCTATTCCAATTACTAAAAATGGCCTTCCTAGGATAAGTGGAATCTCCTGATCTTCTTCCATATCAAAAACCACGAAACAAGCTAGGAAAATAAATTTATCGACCTTTACCAAAACGTCTTCAATAATTTCTTGTGGGTATGTGAGGGATTTATCAACTAATTGCAGATTAACCGTTGTTGGTTTTATTTCTCCAAGGCTTAACTTTTTAATAGCCGACAAGGGTATCAAGTTGATGCTTGCTCCAAGATCACAAAGAGCTTTATTAAAAGAAGAGCCTGCAATAGTGCAAGGAATAGTGAAGCTACCTGGGTGTTTTCTTTTCTGAGGGAGCTTCTTTTGAAGAATAGCACTGCATTCCTCTATAAACTCCACTGTCTCATATTTTTCCAACTTTCTCTTTTTTGACATCACATCTTTCAAGAACTTAGCGTAGTTTAGCATCTGTTCCAAGGATCTGCAAATGGGATATTAATGTGAATTTTCTTAAAAATATCCACAAACTTGGCAAATTGTGTATCAAACTTCTTCTTTTGGATTATGTGGAAATGGAAATGTTAGCTTGATGATTGGTGGGTTATCAGGAAATGATATAGAATTATGCTTGTAATCCTTCTTTGTTTCGTCAGCGTGATTCTCTTATTGTACAGCTATCTATTCTTCCTTTAGACCAGGTGTAGAGGCTCGTAACACTATAGGCATGTTCTCTCCAACTTCCTTGCCACATCTCAAGGTAATAGCTTTGCAGTGCTTTTTCGGATTCACTTCTGTTTCACTTGGAAACTTTCCTTGTTGTTGAGAATTCATTGATGTAGCCAACTGAATAATCTGGACTTCAAGATTCTTCATTGTAGCCCCCATGTTGGTCACATGAGTCTCGTTATTATCCAAACGTGACTCATCTTTATTGAACCGGGATCTCATCTCTGAAATAAAAGTCCTAGAAGGTCTTATAAGGATGGCTTCCCTTTATATTGTTGAGTGTTTAACCGGAAGGAGGTTGAAGTACATTTCCTTTGTTGCCATATGATAGATTTTCATGATTTATAAGCCCTGGATGATATTGATTGGAAGAATAGTTTCCTCTCTGATTATAGTTCCTGCTGTTGACATACTTAGCCTGCTCATGTTTTATTTTATCTCATGATGTGTTGAAGAAGTAGCCATAATTGAATCTGCCTTTTGTTGATTACTCTGAGTAGTAAGTGTAGCTATCTGATTAGTAAGTAATGAAACTTGAGTTGCTAGTGCAGTGATAGGATCCACTTCGTGGAGACCCGCTACTCTCTTTACACTTGATCTCTTACTCGGCCATTGGTAACTATTTGTAGCTATGTCATTCAACAAAGAATATGTAACATCTATTGTTTTAGCCATTAGAGTACCTCCTACAACTGCATCTACTATGGTTATTGTTTGTCCATTTAACCTGTTGCAGAAGATCTCAATCTCCATCCAACTCTGAAAGCCATATTGAGGACATATTCTAAGCAGATCTTTGAATATTTCCCAAGCTTCATAAAATGGTTCGAAGTCAGTCAGTCTGAATTGACCAATCTCACTTCGAAGTTGAGATGACTTGGATGGTAGAAAGTACTTGGTTAGGGATTTCTGAGCTAAGTCATCCCAAGTAGTAATCAATCCATATGATAATGACTGGAACCAAGACTTGACTTTATCCCTCAAGGAGAGAAAAAATAGCTGGAGTCTAATTACTTCATCAGTGACTTCATTCATCTTCACTGTATCACAAATCTCCAAAAAAGAACCCAGATGAGCATTTGGGTCATCTGTTGGAGCTCCCCCAAATGATTCTCTTGTACCATATGTATTAGTCCTAGCTTCAGTTCAAAGTTATTTGCAGCAACAGCTGGGCGTGCGATACTAGAATAATTGTTATTAAGAACTGATCTGACATAGTCGAGAATAGCCCGTTGTTGATTACCGACCCTTGCTTCCATTTCTGCCATTGGTTCACGTTTGTTTCTCTATATATCCCTTAAAAGACGAAAAATGTGTTCTGGCTCAAGATCAACAGGTAGTAATTCGAGATGTCTCTCCCTTCGCATAAACAACTAAAAATGAAAATCAAGAAACTATTAGGGAATAATAATAAAATAAAATAGAAATAAATATTTAAATTTAAATAAAAAATATTTGGTAATAATATCAGGAAAAGTTAAATAAAACAATTCTCGATAACGGCGCCAACAACTTGCTACACGTTTTCCACAATGTAAATTATATTGCAAGTGTATGGTGTCAAGTTTTGTAATATAAGATCAAGTACGAATGTCGAACCCACAGGGATTGAAATTAAATTCCTTCTAAGTACTACAATTATTTTAGTCTCTATTTTATCTAGAAAGTCAGATTTTAGAGTCAATATTTTTATACTAATCTAAAAATGAATGTGGTGGCAAATTTAACTAAATCAATGCAAGTTATACAAGAAAGTTATCAAAATGAGAAGGTCTAAGGAATGATTTCACCGCACTATCTACGATGCTTCTCAAATTATATAACTACTTCAATCAATTTTCCTAAGTTTATAAGCAAGAACCCTAAATTAATTCTATTCCCTCTCTCGATTGCCGAATACAACCTATCTCTATATTTTAGTTCCATACCTCTATTCCGAATGAAAATCAATAAATATTCACGTTCGTGGTTCTAAAGTGGAACATACTTCAAAGATTTCATACTTTCTCTCGAAACCTATAAAATTTAGGTTGTATTATTCTTAGATCTCGCTTAAATTTCCCTCTTTCGTGTGCCGAAATATAAAGCATCTAATCATTCAATTATTAATCACATAATTGAAAGCAATACTCAAGAATCAACACAAATAAACTGATGGAGAAACTAAAAGAAATACTTACATTATCCAAACATGTCTCAAGTTATGGCTACATCAAACCCTAGATTAGAAATTTAGAACATGATTAATGCAATACGCATAATCAAATTCAATATCCAAAACATGGAGAAGTAAATTATATAAAAACTGGGTTGGCGCTGAATTTCTTCTTCTCATGGTTGCCTCCATTTTCTCTCCTGATTGATCTTGTGCCTCTTGCTTTTTGTTGTTGAAAATTTCCCTCTCAAAGTTGTCACTAGGGTTATAGTATCTTGGAGTCTAGGAAGGATTGGGGTTGGATTGGGTCGAGAAAAGAGTCCTCCAAAATAAAAATAAAAAACTTCTAGTGCCTCGACGCTAGCTTAGCAGAGTCACCGTCGCTGACGTTCGTCAAGCATGCCACGTGGATTGGGCAGGGTCTTCTTCGGGTAATGATACCTCGATCCCGAAGCCTTCGGAGTATCTTTTTGATAAGCCTTCGACTTATCTTCTACCTGTGCTGCAACGCCGGATCTCTGTCCCGCCTACTTCATCTAGCGCTAGGGCGCCAGAATTTTGTCCTTAGCTAATGCTTTCGGCTCTATGGTGCCAGGATTCTACACTATTTTCTTCTTTTAGCTTTGGTTATTTTTTCTTTCCCTCATCTAAGATCAATTTGAAGTCTTTTCCAGTTCATTCACACCCATATAACTTTGGCTTCTTTTCATGCTTCACACTCGCCATTTTCACCAAGTTACCTAACGTGTAAAACAACACGAACACACACATCAAAACGTTCTAAATTGGTCGAAGACAACCAAAATACCAAGTTAAATGACATTAAAAAAGATGAATGAAGGTCACTCATCAGGACCATATTGTTTTCGGGTCAAGCATTTGGACTTGGTTATTGGTAACAATTTCACTCATCGGCTAATGTCTATGAAATTCAATCCAACGTTTACATCATAGCCCGAGATTCGTTAGGTTTCAAAATTCAACAAATATCCATCTTGATACCCAATCAACCTGCAAGCAATCAAAACACAAAGTTAGTACTTGCATTAACCGCAAGTGCACAAATCACGTTCAAGTAATAAAGTGGTTTCAAAATTCTCGATGAATGTTTACTTTTAATTACACAATATTTAATTTAATTCTAACAATGCAACACAATAATATTTTATTTTGAAAATAATATAAATAATTAAAACCAAAAAAAAAAAAAAAAAAAAGGAAAAGAAAAAAAAAGAAAAAAAAAAAAAAAAGGAAAGGAAAAAAAAAAGGTAAAAAAAAAAAAAAAATAAAAACCAAAAAAAAAAAAAAAAAACAAATCCAAATATGAAGGAAAGTTGGGATGATAAAGTAGTTGAAATTCATGATTTCACTTAATCGTCACTTAATTAATTTCTCCACAAGTAAATTAACAAATTACTCATATAATATGTTAGACCCGATTTTTCTATTTTATGTAAAATCGATTAGTTTAACTTATTATATCTCTATGTCAATTAAAACCAAATCAATTGCATTAACTCTTTGTGAAAGGAGCTCAATGGGCCGCGCAGGGTTACAAGTATATCTCTATCTCCTACAAGAACCTAATGTATTTACTATTTGGTCTAGAATGCAAAATATTCTCTCAAACATTATAAAAATCATTCAACACAATCATTTATTTGCCAAATAAATGAATAGCATGAAATACAATAGTAAATACACATGAAAATAATACTTAAATATTAAAAAGCAAGTATTGAGATTAATTAAGCTAGGTTAAGTTTTCTCAATCATCCCAACATCAAAGAACTTAGTCCATTTGATATAAATGATAAAAATGAGAAGATTTATAGCAGTACATTACAAATTGGAGAAAGTAATGGATGGAAAAAAAAGATTAAAGATAAAACTCGTCTTTTGGCTGGATTCTTCAAAGTTACAATGGCTTGATCTTGATTTTTCCCCAAAATCTCTCCACTTGTCTTGATTTTTTCTCCCCCTTTGTGCCCTAGTTTTTCCCCATTTTCTCTCCAAAATATGTGTGTAAAATAGAGTGAAAGAAAAATATGAGGAATGGGCTAATGTGGCTGAATTTTGGCTTTTAAAAGCTCTAAAAACTCACCCAAAATATTGCAAAAGAGCCCCAAAATTTTTGAAAAATTGCAAATGGGATTTTTTTTTTAAAAGAGCTAGCGAGCATGTGCCACTTCAGCTGCGTATGCACATTGTGTCCATTGGCTAAAGCAACTTGCACGAGTGCGAGCATGTGTCCCGCACGTGTGGGCATCTTCATTCTTTTAAATTTGCAGCCAAGCTCCCAAATAATTGCATGTCTGGTCCCTCAACTTGTACATTTTGATCCTTAAATTTCAACTTTTATTTCGATTGTGCCCTTCATAATTTGGACATAAGGCCCTAAATTTTGTTTACTTGTATAATTTGGTCAACTTCACATTTGTGTACATTTTGGGTCCCTTTTCACTTTCTTTTGCCTTGTTTTCCTTCAATTGGGGGTTATGTCCTACAAAAGCCATAATTATATAATTTTGAGTAGAAAGTTGCTTCTTTAACAAATATTAAGCTTATTTAGGCATCTAATAAATGTGTGAAAACGTACTAATCAAACAACCCCAAACTTAAGTTCTTAATCGTCTCGAGCAAGATAGTCTACTAGCACAATCAAACAACATTGAATAAAAACAATAAAATGTTAGACAACTTGCCAAAAAATATATATGAGTGTAAAATTGTATAAACGATTCACAAGTATGCCTCCAAATAACTCTACCAAAAACAAATTTATCATCCATGTTTGACCGGTGTGTGTGTGTATAGTCACTTTCAATCATCACAACTCGAAAAAAATTGTAAAGACGGAAAACAAATTTCAAATTGGTGCCAACCCGACCCTTTGTGATCATTTCTTTCCTTTCCCACTCGTAAGATTCACATCCCCAAATATTTATTTTCTTTTATGACGTGTTAATCTAAGTGTTGCTCTCCAATCACTCTTTTCTTTTCCCACTCTAATTTGGTTGGATCTATCTGGAAATGTCAACAATCTAGACATGTGATGATTCTTTCCAAAGTTGAGTGCTTCGACATTTAAGTTTATACTAAGTAATTCAAACCAATAGTTATCTAAGCCCCCACATAAATTACAAATGCACAACTTTTTTTAGATAATTTTTTTATTTAGCTTATGATTGGCCTCGCTTCCTTAAGCTTTCTTCTTGACCCATGTAATGAGCTTTAGGTCGATAACTCCCTGATTTTTGAAAATCAAAGGGTACCAAGTTTCGATATACCCCTACGGATTTAACAACTTGACTCAAAAAGGCTTCGGAGTAAGGCAAGTATTCAACAAGTGCAATGCCCTTTTTTATCAATAAAAACTATGGGGCTTAGATCCCTAGCATATGGTCATCGCATAGTTTATACTTGGTACTCCAAGACACTCCACATAAATATTTTCACTATGCACAGAATCAACATATTTCCAAATAATTTCCTTTACCGCCTCGACCATCCCCAAACATATCTCACAATAAGATTAAGTGATAGAACATATAGGTTGTTAAGTGATAGAGCATGTAGGTTGACAAAAACTAACAACCCGACGCGTTACCAAACACGAATGATAGAGCATGTAGGTTGACAAAAACTAATCAAAACTCTCTCCCTCAATCAATACTTTCCACATCTATAAAACAATTGATCTTGACTATTATACTAAAGTCAGGTTCTAAAAAGCGTGAAAACGCGCCGCCTAGGCGCGACGCACGTAAAAAATGTGTCGAATTTGGGAAATGTGGAAAAAATGCGTTTTCCATCTAAAAGGCGCGCTTAGGCGCGCATTATCCCAACTAATCCCCCTTTTTAATCTATTTTTTTTTTATGATATATTAAAAAATCTATTTTTTTTATATAAAAATATATTTAATGCCTTAAAAATACGAAACGCATTATGACGCTTATTCTTCGCATTGACACGCCTAAACTTGTGATTCTTGATTCTCGGCCTCGACGCTTCGCAAAATTACGCATTTTAGAACACTGTACTAAAGTAATTTAAAATCTTGCAAGGATAAGCAAATTTTCAAAAATAAAATAAAATTAGGCACAATTAGGGTCATAGCTTATGAATCAATAATGTACACCCCCGAATTCTAACAACCCGACGCGTTGCCAAACACGAATTTCTGAATGTACTTCAAAAATTTAAATTCAATATAACGGGCATATTCAATAAAAATTGACAACCTTTACTAAGAGATATATTTAATTTATTAAAATATGCAAAACACTTTGGGATCATGTCATGTATCAAAATATTGGTAAAAACTAGTTTTAACACGCGATTGGATTTGGACTAATTGAAATAATAATGTTACTCACAATTGATTCCAAATCTAAAAAAATAATCAGATTCTTTTAAAAATTCTATTGTTTCTAAAAATTAAAATACTTCATGACAAGGATATGTTAGTCCAATGGCACATCCATCTATCCATCGTCGTCCAGCACGCTAATTTTCACTTGAAATTTCTAAATAAAAAGGGATGAGTATAACGAATTATACTCGATGAGATGTTTGCTACTCCACATTCAAATAAAAAATGATATATAAACTCTCTTACCAACATAAAATGAGAATTATCACACCATAAAAATGATAATTCTAGCAGGTGCTGCAAAATAACGTGAAGGCTAACTGATACCCGAAGCTACACCTTAAAATGTATCATGATTTCTCCGGAAGGTGCCCTGAACTGAAATTAATTAAATTTGTACATAACAAATGTGAAAAATCGCTAATGGACTGAGCACCTCACTTGATCTTGAAATATATCTGTTTGAAGAATAAAATTTTCAGATCTGTCACTTCCTTAAATGTTCAAACGTTTGAAAATTTTAGTAGCTTTTCTTTTGCAAACAGTGTATTTTATGGTGTTTTGTGCGGGAAATAAAAGGTCTCAGAGAGACAAAAACAGAAACGGATGGAAGGGAAAAATTATGGTAATTATTACTCAATTTCTTGCCGCTTATATACTGACAATGACATGCTGAGAGTTTTTGAATTTGAAGAATCCTGATTGAAATTGACTGATATTGGTGATTGTTGATAAGTTTAGCTTATTACGATAACAACTAATTAAGATAATATAATATTTATTCCAATCCAATCCAATCCAATCCAAATACAAAATGCATGCTTAAACTAGTCAATATTAAGAGAAAATTACCTCAAACCCTACCTTTAAAGTTTTAATTTCAAAAATCAAGTCTTAATTTTTTTTTTTTTACAATTATGAGATGTTAATTTGAAGAAAATATGAATCAGAAAAAGATTGAGATGAATAAGATATATTTCTTGTTCATATCATATTAATACAGAGAACATCAATTATATAGAAGAAGAGTCCTAGCTATTGAGATGATTACACACGTTAATTTAGCCTAAACAAAATGCAAATACAGATCTACACTAGCTAAACTAGGAAACTACAGCTAATACAGAATATTCTCCAATACTCCCCCTCAAGCGGGATCCAAAGGATTGATGGATCCAAGCTTGCTCAATAGACGGTGAAACTGAGTAAAAGGCAGAACTTTGGTGAACACATTGGCAAGTTGGTCTGCTTCGCACATAATGAGTATTAATGATCTTAGACTGAACTTGTTGACGAATATAGTGACAATCCACTTCAATGTGTTTTGTCCTTTCATGAAATACATGATTCTTTGCAATATGCATAGCTGCCTGATTATCACAAAAGAGTGTCATTGGAGTCAGAGGTAGGCAACCCATATCCACAAGAAGACTTCTGAGCCATACCAGCTCACAGGCTGCTGCTGCCATAGCACGATACTCGACTTCGGCACTAGAGCGAGCTACCACATGCTATTTTTTACTTTTCCACGAAACAAGATTACCTTCAACAAACATACAATATCCAGTAGTTGATTGACGATCAAGGTGGTTTTCAGCCCAATCTGAATCGGTATACCCCATCACATTTTTATGCCCGTTACTAGTCATAACAATTCCACGACCTATTGTTCCCTTCAAGTATCGCAAAATGCGTTTCACCATGCTTAAATGAAGATCCGTTGGTGCATGCATATATTGACTGACAAGGCTTACAACAAAAGTAATATCAGGCCTAGTAATAGTCAGATAGATAAGTTTACCCACAAGTTGCTGATAATAGCTCGGTGATTCAAGAGCTTTTCCTGTTGAAACAAGTTTTAGTTTGCTATCTAACGGAGTGGCTACAGGCTTAGTTGATAGCATACCAGCATCTTAAAGCAAATCCATAATGTACTTTCGCTGATTAAGGAAGAGCCCCTTACTAGAAGAAGCCATTTCAATACCAAGCAAATATTTCAAGGAACCGAGATCCTTAATGGGAAATTGCTGTTTAAGATTTTTCTTCAGTTGAGCGATAGAAACAGAATTATTCCCAGTGATAATTAGATCATCTACATAAATAAGCACCATCAACTTGTCATCGTTTTTAAGTCGAACATATAATGAGGAATCAGCTGAGCTTCTTACAAAACCAAGTGTTTCAAGAGCACAACTTAGTTTTGCATGCCATGCACGAGGACTTTGCTTCAAACCATAAATAGATTTATGGAGTTTACAAGCTAAATTCGGATTACCACTTAAAGGATGTCCGGGTGGGAGCTTCATGAACACTTCTTCTTCGAGATCGCCATGCACAAAAGCATTTTTTACATCCATTTGTGACAGACACCATCCATTATTAACAACAACTGACAGGAGAACTTTGATAGTGGTCATTTTGGCAACTGGAGCAAACATCTCCTTGTAATCAACACCAAATTTTTGAGCAAATCCTTGAGCCACAAGACGTGATTTATAACGGTTAATAGATCCATTAGAATTGAACTTGGTTTTTTATATCCATCGACTTCCAACAACATCTTTGCCATTCGGAAGGGGAAATATACTCCAAGTATTATTTTTTGCAAGTGCTGCCAGTTCTTCTTCCATAGCTTTCCTCCATATAGCTTGAGATTGTGCTTCGTGAAAGGTTTTTGGCTCATGAACATCTGAGATGGCTGTAAGAAAAGCTGTATACGAGGGAGAAAGTCTTTGATAAGTCAGACATTTTGATAGAGGATACCTGACAGTATAGGCAACATAGTCTTGTAATTTTGTGGGTGGATGACGTTCACGTGGTGGATTACGCCTTGGAGCCACTGATTGGTCTTGAGAATCTACAGATTCCTACTCATTTGCATTGATAGGAGCTGCGAGTGAAGCATCACTCGCTAAAGAATCATTAGTAGCACACATAATGGATGAAGAATTATCGTTTGAGCTTTGATCAAGTGCTTCCTGATTTGTATGCTGATTTATTGATTTTTCATGGCCAGACTCAACACTTGGTAAAGGAAAAAGATCAGCCAAAAACTCTCCCTAATCAGAAGTCGCAAAGTAAGGGCTGGTTTCAACAAACTGAACATCTCTACTAACATAGAGTTTCTTAGTAACATCATCATAAAATTTGTACCCCTTCTTGGTTTGTGAATATCCTAGAAAAATGCACTTAGCAGCTCATGGATCAAGCTTGTCATGATGATTTGCATATAAATGCACAAAACAAGTGCAGCAAAAAACCTTCAGATGAGATTTATTGGGTTTTTTGACCTGCAAAACTTCAAGTAGACATTGAAAATCCAGCACTCGACTGGGTAAGCGATTGATAAGATAATTGGCAGTAAGAACTCCATAAGACCAAAAAGATTTTGGTACATTCATTTGCAGTATAATGGTTCGAGTTTTCTCTAGTAAATCACGATTTTTGTGCTCAGCAACACCATTTTGTTGGGGTGTGTTAACACAGCTAGTCTGATGCAATATTCCATTAGAAGTTAAGTAATTTTTTATGTCATGAGATGTAAATTATGTGCCATTGTCTGATCGGAGAATTTTAATATGAGCAGAGAATTGAGTTGTGATCAGCATGTGAAAGTCCTTGAAACAACTGAATACTTCATTTTTGGATTCAATAAATACACCCAAGTAACCCTTGAAAAATCGTCAATAAAGGTTATAAAGTATTTAAATCCATCAATAGAAATGGAAAAAGGTCCCCATACATCTGAATGAACAAGTTCAAATGCTTGAGTAGTCTTAGACAATGAAGAATTAAAAGGAAGCCTAAAAGATTTAGAAAAATGACAAATCTCACAATCATAGGATCCTTTAGGCAGACCCAGGTTTATTTTTGAAAAAATGGACTCTGAAGGATGCGCCAGATGACGATGCCATAATAAGTGTTCATTGATTGAAGAGGAAACAGCTTGAAAACCTTTGGAAATTCCAGAATCAGAAAAATAGTAGAGTCCATTCAAATGAAATCCTTCACCAATCATCTTTTTGGAGACAAGATCTTGAAAAATCACCTTGAAATGAGTAAATATAACTTCACAATTAAGAGATGATGCCAATTTTTGAACAGACAGTAACTAGAATGGAAAGGAAGGAACATATAAAACATCTGACTCTATAGTTTTCGAGACAAGATTAATTTTTCCTTTACCCTTCACCGGCACACTCTTTCCTTTAGCAACAGAGACAAAGGAAGAGATACAACAAGGATTAAAATCACGAATATTGGTTAATTTATTTGTCATGTGATCAGTGGCACCAGAATCTACAACCCATAAATCATGTAAATTACTAATTTATAATGCAGTCACAAAGGCAGTCAGAATACCTTAGCTGCTCTCAGAGTTTGTATTAGTTAAGAACCCAGCAAATTTGCTAAGGAGAGCAGCAGGTTCTTCATGTCCAGCCCCTTCTTGAACAGTTCCCAAACCATGCTTTTCTTGTAGAATCATTGAGCAGAGTAACAAGATTAGAAGAGAATGATTCAGTAGTATGAGTAGCCAAATGAGCCTTACGATTAGTGACTCGTTTTTTATCCCCTCCCTTCTTATCCTTTGTAAACTTTGGCTTCAACTCAGGATGCAGACTCCAACAGTGATCCATTGAGTGTCCAACAGAATTGCAGTATTCACATTTCAAGTCAGGACGCTTGCCTTTGAAAGGTTTCTTTTTAGAAGATTGATGGGCTAGATATGCACGAACGTCTGGAGCACTTGCTGTAGCGTCTCGAGTCATAACCTTACGCCGAATTTCTTCACGTTGAATAGTTGCACAAACATTCTTTAAGGATGGAAGTTTAGCATTCATCAAAATATGACACCTTAAATCTTCAAAATCTGGTCCGAGGCTTGCCAATAATTGAAAAACTTGATCTTCTTCAGTTCGCTTCCGTAAAATGACTGGATCAATTGAATGAGGTCGATAAACCTCCAATTCATTCCACAAGCCTTTCATTTTGCTCAGTAAATTAGCAAAGGGCTGTCCATCTAGACGAAGATTTGCGATATCTTGTTGAATCTGAAAGATACGAGCAGAATTGTTTTGGTTGCCATACATGTCTCGAACAGCTTCCCAAAGATCCAAAGATGACTGATAATAATTGAAGATTTCTGCAAGATTTCGTTCCATTGAGTTAAGGATCCAAGACATAACAATGTGATCCTTTGACAACCAATTCTCATATTCGTGAGAATTACAATCTGGAGCTTTTTCTTTGTCAGTGACAAATCCCAACCTTGATCTTCCATCGAGAGCAATAGTAACAAAGATAGTTAAACCCATTTAGCAACACACTAGTCAATCTTTGGGAGGTGTTGACATCACTGTCAACAACAGTATTAGAAGAGGCGACAACCACCTCTTTTGATGATTTAGTTACAACAAAACTCTCTTTGTCATCCATGTCCACAGCCATATGAAAAAGAAAAAACAAAAAAAGGAACAGGATCACTGCTCTGATACCATGAAGAAAATATGAATCAGAAAAAGATTGAGAGGAATAAGAGATATTTCTTGTTCATATCATATTAATACAGAGAACATCAATATATAGAAGAAGAGTCCTAGCTATTGAGATGATTACACACGTTAATTTAGCCTAAACAAATGCAAATACAGATCTACACTAGCTAAACTAGGAAACTAAAGCTAATACATAATATTCTCCAATACAATTATTTTTAATGTAAATATAATTATTACCTACCTACAATACATTATCAATTCCTATCCAACACCAAATTACCCATGCTTGTAAGCTGGTCTGCGTGATTCAGAACCCTCCAATAGAGAATGTCGGTGAATTGGAGGGGAGGAATTGCTAGAGGTGAACTAACTTCTATAATACCCATGACTGGCCTTAGCTTCTTCGTTAGTGGTGTTGGCAGTGTACGAGAGGTTCATTCCACGTGCTGCTTTTATGGACCACAAGATGCGAACAATGGACAATCAACAATGTGAGATAGGGACTGTATATACAGATCCAACTCCTCCGCGTTTCTTCTGCTTTTGGTGATTTCTTGGCTGGTGGTAGTGGTTGTTTTGCAATTGCATTTGGTGGTTGTTGTTGGCGGCGACGGTGGTGAACTGGTGGCGGATATGGTGGTTGACGGGTGGCGGTAGTGGTGGATTTAGTTTGGAGTGTAGAGAAATGAGAAGTGGGCAGTGCTTTAGAAGTGTAGCATGTGGATTAAGTGGTGGTGGTGGTGGTGGTGTAGTGGTGGTGGTGGTAGTGTTGGTGATACTAACAATGTATACATTAACTGAGACCTTCTATGACTAAATTTGTGTTAATTATGACCGATTGTGACTAAGTCTGTCTTCATTGTGATTGTTTGTGATCAGATTTGTCTTAACTGTGTCAACATGTGATCAAATTAACTGTAACTTAATCACATACTGTCACAAACAGACAATCACACTGAAAACAAATTTGGTCACAGTTGTCATAGATAACACGAGTTTGGTTACAAACAATAATAGCTTACACAGTGCCGAAAATGTTGCTATCACCTCACCACCACCACCACCACCACCACCACACAGTTCAACTCCAATGTACTATCATCACCTACAATGCACCATCACCACCACCACCACCATGCATATTTGTTTCCTAAACACATTTGCCACCTCATCAAGTCCAACACACCAACATCACCTGCAACGCATTGCCATCACCAATGCACCACGACCTCTTCATAAGGGATCTCAATATGATTGCTTATATATATATAAAGAGAGAGAGAGAGAGAGAGAGTTTATATTTGAAGAGATAGTGTGTGTTGGGTAGAAAATATCTTCACAATTAGGGGATTGGGGATAGGATGGGGTGGGGTGGGGCGGGGCGGGGCGGGGGTTTAGAGAGAAAATAATGCGACAGTAAAAATATAATATATGTCAGTTGTATATATACATATATTATAATAGATACAGAAAGAGAAAGATATGGTGGATATATATGCATGTTGTATATTATATTTTATATATTATTATATTGCAATTAACACCTGATTTTTGAAACTATTTTATAAGATCGTTAGTTGTGAAATGTGATTCTTATAGTCTAGTAGTTGTGTATTTTTTTCCTTATATTATCCATGCATTTTCTAAAACTATTATTAGCTGAAAAAATATGTTTGGTAAGGATATTAATTACATGAAATTTCATTTATATCTCGATTCTTTTATTGATTCTATCTTAATTTGAACTTATCCGAAATATCTTTTTCTCGAGTCTAATACACATGATTAATTACAAGATATCAAAAGGGTCCAATATTACTAAAATAATTTGGTCTAAATCGAAAACTAATATTATTAACTAAGTAGTTCTCTTATTTGGCTCTAACTCGAGTTTAGCTTATCCAAATTAATTTTTTTTTTTTTTGAGTCCATAATTTGTTATTTATTGCAAGCTTCAAAATAGGCCCAATATTGTTCGGGTAATTCTAACTCCTTCAATAGTTAACTATTTGGCCGAATTAAATAAAACTATAAAATTTCATATTTATTTTCACTTCGGTCCCTCAACTGACTTGTATAAAGACTTGACTAAACATGACATTTCTACCAACTGGCAAATAAAGTATATGCAACATAACTCGTAAAATTTTCGAGGTTCTACAATTAACAACTTTACACATCAGATCATACTTAGCCGGCAAGGTTATCTAACATATCACACACAATCAACCCAAAATAAACCATCACCCTCAAACTTGAAACACACATTGTGCTCAATGTGTAAAAGAACAAAATAAAAGAGAGGAAGGGGTTAACAAAATTTTCTTGGCTAGGTGTTTGTTAAAGGATGCTTGTGATAGACTTGGACTTGTGACCTTCTTGTACAACAGTTCATACTCAAACTTGTTGAGAACCATGGGCGGCTAGGACTTAAAAATGTCTTACAAAAATTTATAACTAATCAAATAAAAGCATGAAAATAAATAAAAGCAAGTAAAAAGATTAAGAGTAAGAAAATTGGGTTGCCTCCCAATAAGAGTTTTCTTATATTCTTTAGCTCAACTTTGAAACACTTTGAATCATAGACATCTAAATAAAGCTTTAGATGCCTTGCATAGTTTTCTTTTTTTGATTTTGCTCCACTTTTCATTTATTCTCCAAAATTCTTCATTGCCCCTTTCAATATCATATGGCTTGCCTTTTCCATCCAATTTAAATCCAACTATGTAGACTTCTACCTCATCATTGCGCTTAATAACAAAATCAATTTTCAAGCAATCAATGAAGTCGAAAGAATAGATGTTACTTTCATCCTTGTTGATTGTTACATCTTCGTTTGGTTCCTTTGTGATTAATTTGTCATTCATTTTAAGCTCTTCGTCAATAGTTGATATCTTCTTGGATTGAATGACCGGTTCACAATTGAAATCCACAGGCAATGACAAGTCTTTCCTGTAAGCCCCTTTAAATGGATTATAGTCCCACATTTTAAATCCGTCCCAGTACATAGCATCTCCCATAAGCATGTTACTTTCATCCAACTTGGGAAGTTTATGATAATATTTTGCAAGTACCTTCTTATTCAATAGAAGATGACCAACTTCCACGAGCTTGATGTCCTCATCCCAATCATTAGATACATAATCTTCCACGAGCATGTAACTATCATCAGATTTGCTAAGTGCTTCTTTTCGATACCTTGAGTGTTATCTAAACCCAAGAAGTTTCGATATTATACATTAGTGCACAAATACAAGCATTGCCCAGTATAATACATTGTGTAACAAATTTCACAACTTGAATATCCTCCAAGCATACTTTAATTATCCATGGAGAGATTAGTCACTACAGAACTTTTGTTATTTTACCATCGTCAAAATCATGCATTCACAATTGAAAAGTACATGGAAAGAATACCAATATAAAAAATTAAAAAGACAAATGATGATAATAAAAAAGTTGTTAAAACTAAAATTAACTAAAGTGAAAATCAAATTAAAAGCATTCTCCAATAAAAAATTGTTAAAACTAAAATTAACTGAAGTGGTAATTAAAGGAAAAACATTCCCTAACAATAGCACTATTCTCTAAAATTACAAACCGCAAGTGCCTGAGTCACGTTGAAGTAATAAAGTGGACTAAGTTCAGGTTGATCCCTTGAGGATTTAATTACACAATGGTTAATTCAATTCTAACTATGCAACACGCAATAATATTTGATTTTGAAAATAACAAAAATAACTAAAAAATCTACAAAAAAAGAAAAAAATCTAAAGATTAAGGAAAGTTGGGAGGATAAAGAGGTTAGGATTCATGATTTCACTTAATCATTGTCTAATTAATTTCTCCACAAGTAAATTAATAAATTACTCATTTAGAGTGTGTTTGGTAGGGATTTTTTGGGGAATAATTGATTTTTGAATAGTGATGTGATGAGAAATGTGTGGTTGAAAAAGAAGAAAAAAGTATTGATGTGATGGAAAATATTATTTTATTGAAGAATATGTGGTTGAAAATGAGAATTGATTTACTGTAGAAAATAAGAATCTGTACCAAACATGCTCTTAGTATGCTAGATCAGATTTTCCTTTTTTAATTAATTACCATTCTTGAGCGAAATTAGTCATAATCAATTAGTTTAACCTATTGTGTCTCTTTGTGAAAAATAGCTCAATCGGTCACATAGTTTAGAAGCATATCTCTACATTCTAGAAAAACCTATGGTATTTACTACTTGGTTAAAATACACAATATTATCTCAAATATAATACAAATTACTCAACACAATCATTTATTTGCCAAA